>CAIGQQ010028724.1:133554-166565 GCA_903798035.1 Danio albolineatus | reverse complement strand
AGTTGTTAATGTATTGTTATGTCATGACTTTACTTGAGGGGGCACATTATGATTATCTCATTCTTAAGTACTCATAGACTAACATGAACTCATGAGTTATTAAGGCATCATTGCATAGAGGGCCACATCATTGTAAAGGTTTTATAAATTAGATGTGTCCTACACAATTTGCTCATCACTTATTCGATGCCAGGAGTGCAACGTCTGTTTAAACTGTCCATTCTGCTATAAGGACAGAGTACACAATGACTTAAAGCAGTAACAAAAACCATACCCAGTAAAGTAGAATAAAAACATAATCTGTAGGCTAAAGCTGAGTTTTTATTTGGGTGGTAAGATCTGCATCATGGGTACATGCTAGTGTGATACTTTACACTTGAGGACAATTGAGCAGTGCCTTGAGGCCCGGTGCACTGTTACAACTCACAGTGAAAACATAAATGAACTAGTGATTAATAACAGGTAATAAACAGGTGTTTTTTATATTGTGCCTTGAGGACGACAATTATTGCACATATAATATAGATAATATATAAATAATTAACATTCAGTGGTGTTTTTCATGTACATTAAAGATATTCTTTTTCACAGAGCAAATTATATGTGCTTAATTTAAAGTGTTAATTAATACATTAATTAACAAACATGTACTAATCAGTAAATAAGGTAGCCGTTATTCACACATGAACTCATGTGACTCATGCTGTAGTTAAGGTTAGTTCATGATTAGTTCATGCATTAACTCATCATGAGTTCATAATAAAGTAATGGTTAATTTACGTATTAGTACATCATCATTTATGTACTGTTATTGTAAAGTGTTACCGGAATTGCATTTAAAAAAAATAATAATAATAATAAAAATAGCAATTGTTCCAGAATGACTCTAATATTGAACACGTATTCTGAGAAAAACATCTCTGCTGCTTTCTGACGCTGTTAAAGAGAATAAATGCAGACTTGTCCACTCTTAAAACACACTGTTACTGCTTTTACTGTCAACTTTCTTTAAAAAAGTGACAATTTGAAACATTTAGAGCAGATATGAAGAAAATCAAACTGATCCTTAATTTAATCAAAGGTCTTGTTAATTCCACTTAGTTTTGTAGGACAGAATAGTGCTGCTCTGCTCTAGATGCCTACTGAGTGCCCTAGTTTAAACACCACTTTGCTCATATCATTCACTAATTAATGATTTTGGGCTCATTAATATGCACATCCAGCAGTGTTTGATGGACCACAACATTTCTTTGTGAGAATTACATTAATTATTAATGATTATGGTTTCGTGTGGGAGTAGAGCTCAAAATATTAGAACACTGGTATTTTCACCAGCTACAATTATTTTAAGTCAGTTGTTTCTATATTGTAGTGCGTCATTAGGAAATATCAGTTTACATTTCACTTTGCTATTAAGTGTAATAATGCAGTGTGAGTTTTGTTTGACAGCAGCTGATGCTCCACACAGAGATCAGATAATTCAGAAGATCTGAAGAACATCTCCAAGACACTTCAAGAAACCTGCCTGCAAAGCGTCACTACTGGAAACTGGAGAATTATAGATGTGTGTAAATTGCTGTAACAGTGAGGTTGAATACATTTTCTTCATCAGTGAACTCGTATTAACTCAATTAAATCAACATTTGTTTGTCATTATCAATCATCTTTTATAAAATAATCTTTGTATTTTCACACCTGTGCTCACACTAACCTGCAAAACAGTCACTGCCAATGCAATAAATTACCTTTTATACGTTCCTTTTAGCTAATGATGTGCGCAACGGTGTATTAATCATACTCGAATTATAGTTATGATTATATAGCACACACATACTAATTCATATTCTATCTGCTATTATTATTTAATCTTTTCAGATATAATGTATTATTTTATTCTACATTATTGTATATAATTTCTACTATTATAATAATGTGTGATTCATTACTTTTGATAAATGTTTTTGTTAACTGTTGTAAATCTGTAAGAAAAAAAGAGGATTCCAGCACTACTTTTGATAAAGGAGAGTCATTTATTAATATCTCATACTACAAAATATTACAAGTTTCAGCTTTCTTCTAGTTAACTGAAGTTTTTTTCACACCCTAAAAGTATAGTTTAGTATAGTTGCGGACCGTGAGGCATCTAGCTGTCTATAATGATTTAGCCCTGTATTTTGAAACACAAAGTTGTGACTTATTGCTCGCTGCTGGCTTAAACTGAACTATATTTTATTTTTAGAAATTACATACAGGTTAGATACAGATTAATGTGTATGCCTGAATAAGACGTATATGCATGCAAAACAGAATATACAAGAGTTAGTCAAACTGAGAGTCAACGTTGCTATTATTTATATACTTAAAAGATAGCGTTACAGGGACCCAAATCCTCAACAAAATTATTATTATTATTATTATTATTATTATTAATATTATTATTATGATATTCTACAGTGCTTCACGGACATTGCACACTGGTGATTGAATAAGGTGGCATGAATATGCCTACTTTTTAAATATTTGAATAATAGCATGCTAAAATCATGGAAATTAGTGTTTTTTTACTGTACGGTCATATTAAATCATCGTTTAGCACAATATTATTAATATATGAAACAGTAATATGATATAAAAAGTGAGCACAGTGGTACATCAGGACTTGTAGAACAATAATGTGGTGGAGTTGGCAGAAAACAGTTTTATTTTAATTTTTTATGATTTTTCTAAAATGACCGTACAGTAAAAACACTGTATTCCCCATGATTTTAGCGTGATATTACTAATATATGAAACAGTAATATGATATGAAAAGTGAGTACAGTGGTAACATAACAATTGTACCACAACATTTTTTAATATTTAGCAACATTCCACATGAAAAAGGGAAAATATTTACCGAAAAACATAAACAAACCTGTAAAACAATCATAATAATACAGTATAGACCTAAATACTAGGACCTAATATTCGTAAATATGACAACGAATGTGAATAGTTATGACAGCCGGGTAATGACTGTTAAATTCTATTAATACATTTTTTTAAATTTGGGTTGGGTGGATAATAGTACACGACCACACCACTGATTATTAAATAAACTATTGGTCACACTTTATTTTGATGGTCTGTTTGTTGAATTTAAGTTACATTGCAACTCATTCTCATTAGATTATAAGTAGACTGGAAGGTTGGGGTTAGGAGTAGTGTAAATTAACATGCACTTGCAAAGTGTCTTATAGTCTGTTAAATGTCTGTTGAATGTCAGTATCAACAGATATTAAGTACACAGTCTACTAATACTCAAATGGACCATCGAAATAAGGTGTTGCATACTAGATTATGATTTAATGCATTAATTATCTCGTATATGTATTAATTGTTTTTGTAAATATTGTTTAGATACTTAAATATTTTCAGTTGTTTATTGTTTTTTTAATCATTAAGTATTTATCACACTGTTTAGTATTGAGTTGAAGGAATTAATATTCTCTTTCCGGACGTTCACATACAGTAAATTATAGTATTCTGAGTCATTTTCTCATAACAAAATTATAATTATTTTTGAATACTTTTTCATGAGGTCCTACAAGTCATCGAGCTGTAAACAACGCAGGCAAAAATTGTGAAAAATGATATTAACTGGGCGCCACGGTGGCGTAGTGGTTAGCACGTTCGCCTCACAGCAAGAAGGTCGCTGGTTCGATTCCCGGCTGGGTCAGTTGGCATTTCTGTGTGGAGTTTGCATGTTCTCCCCGTGGTTGCGTGGGTTTCCTCCGGGTGCTCCGGTTTCCCCCACAAGTCCAAAGACATGTGGTACAGGTGAATTGGGTAGGCTAAATTGTCCGTATAATGTATGAGTGTGAATGTGTGTGTGTGTGGATGTTTCCCAGAGATGGGTTGCGGCTGGAAGGGCATCCGCTGCGTACGCTGGATAAGTTGGCGGTTGATTCCGCTGTGGCGACCCCGGATTAATAAAGGGAATAAGCCGACAAGAAAATGAATGAATGATATTAACTGAATAATAATTATTTATTACGTAGAAAATAACATCAAATAAAAGAAATGCTTTACATCAGGGGTGCTCAACCCTGTGCCTGGAGATCTACCTTACTGCAGATTTCAGCTCCAACCCTGATCAAACACACATGCCTTTAATTATTAAGTACTGTTCAGATCCTAATTAATGAGTTCAGGTGTGATTGAACAGGGTTGGAGCTGAAATCTGCAGGAAGGAAGATCTCCAGGAACAGGGTTGAGCACCACTGCTTCACTTTGTCATTAAGGAGATTTTTCATTTCTCCAGCAAAAAACTGGAAATATCTGCAGCATTAAGTGCACAGTATTAGTGTTGGCAGCGACCGCCCTTTATGAATTGTAATCCACCTGGGGAAAAAAAAAAATACAGTCACAAGCCAATTATTTTTGCTTTAACCTAAAAGCTGATATTGTAAATTCTATGCAGATTAACTGACATTTTAAATTTGGAAAATCCTATTTGTAATTATTATGCAACTTATTAACAGTTGTTAAACTGTTTTTGTGTTACTGCTATTGCCTGTGGTAGCATTTTCAGAAAGATAATACAGTAATATGTACAGTAGACCTACATAGCACTAAAATGTTACAAATTATAATTGCGTTATATATGATACATTTTTACTTTAAAGTGTTTTATTTTGCCAGAAAACATTGCTAGAAAACTATCCTAGAATGGTACAACACCACAGAAAATAAGAGCAAGCTGTAAATATCATAAAATAATGCTATTGACACTCATTTTAATTAAATCAAACACTGAAATAATTGTTTGTTGGTGTAATAAGATGCCACATTGATTTACGCCATAAAACCTGGCAACTTTCAGGAATCGCTTTAATAAAATCAATAACCTTACTCATGTCCGATGTTGCTACTTGCTAAAAAGTTCTGGTCTGAGCATGCAGTGGGTCTCTGGACCTGTCGCTTCACCCAACCCAACAGCAGGTGGCACTGTCTGAGAAAACGAAAGGTCTGGAAGTGCAGGTCTGAGCGTGCAGGCATGAGCGTGCAGTTGGGTCTCTGGACCTGGAGCCTCACCCTACTCGTTTCTGCGGCAACGCGTAATGTTTGTCACGTGACACACCGCAGCCACAATAGCGCTGTATGACAGATGTATTCCTTTAATTATGCTTTTCCGTTTTAATACAACATATATAAGTGAGTGTTTTGTTGTTTAAAATACGTATAAATGATCTTGATTGTGATCTATAACTAGAGATAGGTGTCACCAAGTTTACTTGCGACCGACCACCAGCTGGGAGCAGAATAGATTGAACTTTATTGTTACTTTCATTACGTGTATCTGTACACATCGCCAAATTATACTTGAATAGATTGTTAAGACTTCCATAGACTTTGTGTTTTTCAAACTCTAAATGCATTGTTTTACTAGCACGTGTGTATTTACATGTCCAAGACATAAAATAAGCATTGGGTGGTTAAAAACACTGCATAATTGTGATAATATGACACGTCGTTCTCTGTCTCAGCGCAAGCCAACACGCTAAATCTCAGTTTGAATTTGCCATGTCATGCTTGTCGAGCTGGATAACGAGTAAACACCAGCACTAGGGACATTACGTTCCTCATTTCAAAACTGAACAAAATTAGGAATCTGAAGTGATTTACCCTGCTGTTGCTCCCTTCCTCCTCATCAAAGACTCCAACATGTTTGTGTTTCAGGTGCTTGATCATTGCCGTGGTTCTCCTGTCATCACATTTGCATATTTGGCCCTTAACACACTTGTTTATTCAGTGTGAAATGCTCCCACACCTTGGATGACTATAGGGTCGCACATTTCTCGGCCTTCGCCAACTATCTTTCCTCTAATGTTACCTCCGCTTGTTTTTTTTGCTCTGTCTTGTCTATGAGAGGCCGAACTCTGCAGGCATCAGTGCACGACAGAGGTAAACAAATTTTTTTAAAAAATTAAACGCGTTGCACAACATGACGAATCAGTTATGAAATTCATTGCCAACACTTTTAGTCGTTGTTGCAGCCCTAATTTGTTTCTCATCGTATTGTGAAAAAAGGCCCAAAATGAGTCTCTTCAGTACATGTACTTTTATTTAACAGTAAAAATTAATTCATTCTGTGAAGTCATATAAACACATTTCCAATTGTAGCTGTACATTGTGTTCTACAATATGTTCATGTGCTTAAAAGGATAGTTCACACAAAAAATGGAAATTCTGTCATCTTTTACTCATCCTTCCCTTGTTCCAAAGCCGTTTAAGTTTCATCCTTCTGTTGAACACAAAGATAATCTGAAAAAAGCTAGAAACCTGTAACCATTGACTTCCATGGTATATTTTTCCTGCTATGGACATCACTGGTTACAGGTGTACCAAATATCTTCTTTTGTGTTCAACAGATAAAAAGAAACACTTAACCTGTGGGTAAGTAAATTTTCATTTGTCGTTGAACTATTGCTTCAAGTCCAGATGTTAAAACAAGCTTTCATGTTCTCAAGGGTATTAACAACATATTTTGTAAGCTTTAAGAATTTAAAACTGGGGTCAAGGTCATTTGCTCTTGTTTGAGTAGATGCACTTGAGAGAAAATAAATAGGCAAACTGATTTTTTTTAAGTAGTATTGTACAGTATTTGCATTGTTTTGTTGTATTTTGTAAGGAAATTTGAATAAAAAAACCTGTGTATTACTTGTGTATGTATTTTAATGCACTTAAAAAGATTTCAAGAGTTCACACTTAGCTGATGATTGATTATAAAGCTTGTTTGGCATGCTGTCCCGGGAGAGAGCCCTGAGCTCATAAGATCCTCTAGCCCGGGTCTACCTCCCATTTGCAAGGCGAGAGCAGAGTTTGAGCTCAGGTAGATCTCGAGAACTCCCCTGCGGGTAGCTAATGGACGGATAGTGATTGCTCTTAAGAGATAACTACTTACTAGGAGCATGTCTATGGTGCCGATTTGGATTAGTCAATTAACTTAAGTTGCATGTTTTTGGACTGTGGGAGGAAACTGGGGGGGAACCCACGTGAGCACGGGGAGAATGTGTAAACTCCGCACAGAAACGTTGGCTGGCTTGGTAAGGACTAGAACCAGTGACGTTCTTGCTGTGAGGCAATAGTGCTAACCACTGGGTCACTGTGCCACCCTTCTAGGAAAGCAGGAGGAGTAGGGGTGGAAGGGGGGGATTCTTCATAACAAAGATGGCTGTTATATGGAACTTAGGGTATTTATACAGGGAGTGCAGAATTATTAGGCAGGTTGTATTTTTGAGGATTAATTTTATTATTGAACAACAACCATGTTCTCAATGAACCAAAAAAACTCATTAATATCAAAGCTGAATATTTTTGGAAGTAGTTTTTAGTTTGAGCTAAAAACAAAAACAAATCAGTGACCAATACAGCCACCTTTCTTTGCAAGGACACTCAAAAGCCTGCCATCCATGGATTCTGTCAGTGTTTTGATCTGTTCACCATCAACATTGCGTGCAGCAGCAACCACAGCCTCCCAGACACTGTTCAGAGAGGTGTACCGTTTTCCCTCCTTGTAAATCTCACATTTGGTGATGGACCACAGGTTCTCTATGGGGTTCAGATCAGGTGAACAAGGAGGCCATGTCATTAGTTTTTCTTCTTTTAGACCCTTTCTTGCCAGCCACGCTGTGGAGTACTTGGATGTGATGGTGTGATGGAGCATTGTCCTGCATGAAAATCATGTTTTTCTTGAAGGATGCAGAGTTCTTCCTGTACCACTGCTTGAAGGTGTCTTCCAGAAACTGGCAGTAGGACTGGGAGTTGAGCTTGACTCCATCCTCAACCCGAAAAGGCCCCAAAAGCTCATCTTTGATGATACCAGCCCAAACCAGTACTCCACCTCCACCTTGCTGGCGTCTGAGTCGGACGAACTCTCTGCCCTTTACCAATCCAGCCATGGGCCCATCCATCTGGCCCATCAAGGCTCACTCTCATTTCATCAGTCCATAAAACCTTAGAAAAATCAGTCTTGAGATATTTCTTGGCCCAGTCTTGACGTTTTAGCTTGTGTGTCTTGTTCAGTGGTGGTTGTTTTTCAGCCTTTCTTACCTTGGCCATGTTTCTGAGTATTGCACACCTTGTGCTTTTGGGCACTCCAGTGATGTTGCAGCTCTGAAATATGGCAAAACTGGTGGCAAGTGGCATCTTGGCAGCTGCACGCTTGACTTTTCTCAGTTCATGGGCAGTTATTTTGCGCCTTGGTTTTCTTGGGCTTCTTGCGACTCTGTTGACTATTTTAAATGAAACGCTTGATTGTTCGATGATCACGCTTCAGAAGCTTGGCAATTTTAAGAGTGTTGCATCCCTCTGCAAGATATCTCACTATTTTTGACTTTTCAGAGCCTGTCAAGTCTTTCTTTTGACCCATTTTGCCAAAGGAAAGGAAGTTGCCTAATAATTATGCACACCTGATATAGGTTGTTGATGTCATTACACCACACCCCTTCTCATTACAGAGATGCACATCACCTAATATGCTTAATTGGTAGTAGGCTTTCGAGCCTATACAGCTTGGAGTAAGACAACATGCATAAAGAGGATGATGTGGTCAAAATACTCATTTGCCTAATAATTCTGCACTCCCTGTAGTGGCTTAGGAATCGTCTGATTGGTGAATCATAAATTGGATAATGCGGCTGCAAGCAATCATAAGCATGTGATCCTCTTGAAATTAGTTTATAAATAAACTTCACAAGTGTAGAAAAATGAACAAATTAAAAACATGAAGTCTATTCAACTTATAATACAAATTAGAACAACTCTTATCTTTTAAGTAGAGCTCACTCAAGTTTAAGTATACTTAATTTTTTAGGGCAACCAGTTTCCTCTTATTTTTTAAGTAAACTCAACTTATCCGGGCTTAGAGTGTAGAAAAGACCACAATTTTGAGGACTCTGCTCTCCATCGTGAAGCTTCATGTGAGTGCTGAGGCTGCTTTTATGTTTAAAGTCCTTTCCACACTCAGTGCATCTAAAACGCTCTCCTGCGTGAATCTTCATGTGTCGCGTAAAGGAGTCTTTGCGTGTGAGACTCTTTCCACACTGATCACATGTGAACACTATGGTTCCAGTGTGACCATCCATGTGGTTTATGAGTCTAGCTTTACGTATGAAGCTCTTTCCACACTGAGCACATGGAAATGGCTTCTCTCCAGTGTGAGTTCTCATGTGGTAATTGAGTGAGTTTTTATATGGGAAACTTTTACCACACTCTGTGCATGTGTAAGGTTTCTCCCCAGTGTGAATCCTCATGTGGATGTTAAGGTCTTGTTTTCGAGCAAAACTTTTCCCACACTGTGTGCAAGTAAAACTTCTCTCTCCAGTGTGAGTGCTCATGTGGACTTTAAGGGTTCTACTTTGGTTAAAACTCTTTCTACACTGATTGCAAGAGTAAGGCTTCTCCCCAGTGTGAATTCTCATGTGCACTGCAAGGTTTCCTGTATGACTGAAGCTTTTTCCACACTGTTGGCATGTGTACGGCCTCTCTCCAGTGTGAATTCTCATGTGGGTTTTCAAGTCATAGACTTCAGAAAAACTCTTTTCACACTGTTTGCAGGTGTGCGGCTTCTCCCCAGTGTGAATTCTCATGTGCACTGCAAGGCTTCCTGTAGTATAGAAGCTTTTCCCACACTGTTGGCATGTGTACGGCCTCTCTCCAGTGTGAATACTCATGTGGGTTTTAAAGCCTTGTATTTGACCAAAACTCTTTCCACACTGTTCACAGGTGTAAGGTTTCTCCCCTGTGTGAACTCTCATGTGAACATCAAGGCTTTGCTTTTGTCTGAAACTCTTCCCACACTGTTTACAGCTGAAAGGCTTCTCTCCAGTGTGAATTCTCATGTGGACCTGAAGGTTGTTTTTTCGGCTGAAACTGTTTCCACATTGATGACAAGTGAAATTACACCTAGATTTGGATTTCCGAGGTCTTCCGCGTGATGAAGTCTTTTTAGTCAGTGTGGGTTTTTCATCAGTCGTTATTTCTTGGGGTTTCTCAAACTGCTGTTTCTCTTTCACTTCATTCCATTGAGGAGTCTCTTTTTTCAGCACCATCAGGTCTTAAAAAAATAAAATAAAAAGTTAACTTTATTATGAAGTCACAAAGCGAGAAATAGATGATTCACCCAAAAATTAACATGACCTCACCATTCACTCTCCGTCATGTGGTTTTAAACATTTCCTGTCTTCTGGAACACAAAGCCAGCGTTTCTTTTAAAATATCTTCTTTTGTGTTCAGCAGAATCAAGAAACTCATAAAGGTTTAAAACCACACGAGGGAGAGTGTGACGAGGTGTGATGGAATACAGGTCACAAAAAAATATGGCAGAGCCCTTATGTCCAAAATGTCATTTATTGAGTCTCCGTTCCTCTTTACGGTCCATTCAAAAAAGCTCAAGAAAACAAGAAAATAAATAAACAAACAATATATACATGTAGAAATTACCAATCATTGCTGTTCAACCTTACACAAAATGGTAGAGCACACTAGCACTATTTGCCTCCCACTGCAAAAGACCCCCCTCAACAACCAACAGGTCTGGCTTATATACAGATGCCCGCACCCCACATGGACTCCACTAAATTCCCTTGGGTGAGTATTAAAATATTGCACTTGTATAGATGATCACATACGTTCAGATAATCTCCAGTATCATAACAGGTGTATTTAACAATAATAATACATCATATTGACCAATACATGTGTCATTTCATGTGTTTTCTTATTACTCTGGTTTTGTATTCCGAGCTCTCCCCCAAAACAGGCAACATTATGACAGTCCAGTTATCAGAGTGATTGTGCATGCGTGGTGCAGAGGTTTAGCGTTTTCAAGCTTTCTAGCCAGCTACAGGAGTTTGCCAGTTGACTGCTACACCACACAAACAAAATGAAAACGAAAGACTAGAAACTTGCAGATAAATACATATTTATGTGTAACCTATTTGGTGTCTGTGTGTGTATATTGGGAATATGAACAGATGTGGTGACGAGTGATTGTATGGCATTATATATAAAATGGTAATATTATCCCAACCTTTGTGTACACCCAAGGGTTGGGAACTGCAGAATCACTGATGGATATTAGACTGTGTGTAGATGAAATGATGTACTGTGAGAAAAATGGGTAAATGGTGAGGCAATTGTCATTTCTGGGTGAACTATCCCTTTAAACCACAGGTCTCAAACTGGATTCCTGGAGGGCCGCATCTCTGCACAGTATTGCTCCAACCCTAATCAAACACAGCTGATCCAACTAATCAAGGTCTTTAAGACTAGAGACTATCAAGCAGGTGTGAGTGGGAGGTGGTTGAAGCTAAACTATGCAGAACTGCGACTCTCCTGGAATTGAGTTTCAGAAAGCAGCTGACATAAAATAAGTCTTTGGTGTTCCCAGAAAGGTTTCAGCTCAAAATCAGATCATATACCTTGCAGAATATTGAATTTTGGGGGTCAGAGGAAAATCAAGCTCTTTCTGTGCCTGTGGCTTTAAACGTAAATGATCAAATGCACTCGCTCTAGATTACTCGTGTTGTGTTCCCTCATGTGTATCTTCCACTGGATTTAAACATTTTTTACTTGCTTGGAAGACCCGATTGAGACAAATCCTGCATGTTCATAGCAAGTGCGCATAATTCACGCTTATAATTGTAAGTTTGCATTATTGTATATAACTTATGTAAATGCTTAATGCCATGTTTGCTGTAAACTAGAGTGATGAGGAGATGGGAAGATGAAATACTTTGCAACTTGTTTTCATTCATTTGTACTTTTGTCTTTGTTTTCTTGCCTTTGTGCATGTCCTGAGGCTCAGCTGAAGACCTTCGTGGTGACATTCTACATACCCGACAAGATGTAGAAATGCCATCTAAAGAGGTTTCCTGCTGTTTGTCCAATCAGGGACAGTGACAACGTAAATATACAAAATAATAATGTCAACCCGGGGTTTGCCAATGTGAAACGTCTGTTAATGAACACCCAAGATTATTTTATAACCCCAGGTATAGCATGAGCAGTGTGGAATGTGATAACAGATAACCCAGGATTCCATATTCTGTGTAACAATTTCAAATATGAAAAGTCCCCAAGAATACTTAGCATCAGCTCTCAGGATAACCAGAGCACAATGATAAACAGCGACATACAGAAATTGTCATTCATGTCATAGCAGTGACCTGATCTCATATGTTATTGTTTTAGAACTTCAGTTGACCAGTTCAAATGACCAGGAATAATAAATGTCAGAAAACGGTCACACTACACGCTCTACAAACAAGTGTGTTCATGACTATATACAAAGAAAACTAAATATAATGAGAAAATATGACTTTGCAACATCAAGCAGCATTAGGCATGGGCCAGTATAAGATTCTGACGGTATGACAACCTTGAATAAAAATATCACGGTTTCACGGTACTGTGATTACTGCTCTAAGATATATTCTTTTTAAATGTCTGGGTAAAAAACAAAAACCTTTTTCCCTTTTAACACAATATATTTTCTTCTGAGAAACTTTAAAGTATTTCGGAGCAGTAAACATGTCAGGCTAAATCATTCAAATGAATCATTGACTTTTCTGCTGTCTTCATTAGTTTCAAAAACACAGATTTCTTCACATTTTAAAATGGCATCTTTGGAGATCTTTTCTGCTGGAGATACTGTTGTCCTAAAAAACTTCAAACAAAACGTAAAAAAAAAAAAAAAAAAACTTACATATGCCGTAGGAATGGTACAGCTGAAAACATTGGCGCTTTTATAACCCTAACTTTCCCAAACTACGTTATACCTTGAAAGTGGTTATCGCTCCATGCCTATGCAGCATAACACTGTTTTTAGGATCTAATTAATTCTTTAAATAAAAGTCTCAAGCAAAAAGATTCCAATAGCGGCGCCTACTGGTACATGAAGAATATGGTCAATACTGAGGAACTTTACACTCAAATGTTTGCATATCATCAGCATGCTGTAATCCATTTCTGAAGCAGCAAAAGTCATTTTTAGACTAGTTTGTTGACCAGTTGTAGTCAGCACAATAATTTTTTTTTTTGATATTTCTTGGCAAAAGGTTTGAAATATTGTGTAAAAACAAGCAAGCTCTACTCTTATCCATACACTTTTTTTTCCCAACATAAACTTTCTTTAAAATAAAAAAATGAACAGATGGTTTAAAAGTTTTAAAAACTATAATAAACTAAATCTATGCACAACAATCTGTCCAGGTCGATGTCCTCAGCAGTAAATACATGGAGCACGCTTAAACAAATGTTATTGTTAGGAAAATAATTAAACCATTATGATAAATAGAGTTAAAATTACCTTTTTAAATAAAAAGTTTGAAGTTTTATGGAGATGATTGTTGGTGGTTGTATGGGTTTTGGCCAGATTGGGTAGCAAAACATGAACAAATGAACATTAAGACTTGTTTAAACAAAATTTAAGACCTACAACACAATATTTCAGTAAATTTTAGACTTTTTAAGGCCTAAAATATTGATTTATTGATTCTAACTCAGATACTATCTGTGAGAACTAGTAACAACTACTAGAATCAAGTTTAAACCCATAAAGAAGTTGATGAAAAAGGGAATTGTGATCAACGTGACATATGCAAATGGAAAGTACTAAGCCAACACGATCACAGTAATAGCAGATATCTTCTATGAGAATACTGTAGGTCAAATATCCTCAGCTCAGCTAAATGTTTTTTTTTTACATTTATTGTTTATAATTATTTTAAATAGCGCCAGTGATTAAGGACGCTTTACAAACAGTAGGAGAACAAGAAAAGCAATAACCTTACGAAGGTAGAGAAAATGGGAGACTATTACATAAAAATAATGACAAAAGAGAATGAAAATCAACCTGTTTGTTCCTGCGGATCTTCATGTTTGACTCTGAATGTTTCTTCAATCTTCACATCTTCACTCTCCTCTTTAATAAAGGCCATCTTTATAACAGTGTGGAGATCAGTCGCTTCAGCAGGAGTTTTTCTCTGCGTTTGGACACTTTATCCTGTTTAAAATGAACAAAACAATAAAAATGTTCTGTTTAAAATAAATAAAACAATGAACAGAAACAAAATAACTTCTCTTCAACACTTGCTTCAACAGTTTCTTTATATGAGAGTAAATAACCAGAAGAAATCAGGTAAGTCCGAGCAAGAAACAGCTGCCACAAATGACCAGATTAAAACTAGTTCTCCATTTCTTATATATAGTGATGTTTACTTAGAATAAAATTACATTATGCTGTTTAATAAACTAAACCTTCATTAAAACACGTATTACACACATTTCTGTTACTCAAACAATAGCCCTCATTACTGTGAGTAAAATAGTACTAAGTTGGTTAAAGTGTTAAAATAATATTGTCAACAGCAGGTACATAATTTAGCATCGGATGAAAAACCTGAAACTTTAATAAATCGGTTTATATTCATGTAAACGCTTTAAAACAAACCTTTCTTCTCCACTCCAACTGAATCACAGCGCGGAATCGGCGCAGCCTTATGACGTCACACGCCACGCTAAAATAAAAGTCTTTTGTTTAACTTTTGTTTGCCACTTACTGTTGCAGTCATGACTTATTGATACATTTCCCCCTCGTTTTCCACTGTACACAATATATCTGCCCTCTTTCAAACACACAGATATTCAGTATTTGAAGTTTAATCCACTCAATTTTTAAAGCAGAAAATGCCAACATTTTAAAAGGTACAAATATTCTGGTGGGTGTTTTGAGCTGAAACTTTACAGACAACTTCTGGAGACACAAAAGACTTATGTTAAATCTTGCAAAAGGGGTAACATATTTGCTCTTTAAGTAAAAAAGTACCCATTACTACTATACGTTTTAATTCCATTAGCTAGGTACTGTAAATATTCGGTTTCCCTCACAGCCCAAAGACATGCAGTATAAATAAACTAAATTAGTGTATATGTGCATGTGTCCATGTGAGAGTGTATGGATGTTTCCCAGTACTGGGTTGCAGCTGAAAGGGCATCCGCTGTGTAAAATATATACTGGAATAATTGGCGGTTCATTCTTCCGTGGCAATCCCTGATAAAACAGGGATTAAGCTGAAGGACAGTGGGTGAGATGGGCAGATGACTAAACCTCACATCCTATTGATACATTAATATAAAATAACTTTAATATAAAATAAAATAAAGTTAAATTTAATAAGTAAAATGTTTGTTGCCAATTTTATGAAAGTAGCCAAGCGGCATCAGACCCTGTAATACTGCCTAACATTGCTCAACAAGTCAGCTCATGTATCATCCTGACACAAACTCACAGCATTCAGCATGTAGTTATACAGCTGTTAGACCAAAAACAACGGCTGCCATTCATGTTCAAACACTCTAAAAATAATTCTGCAGGCCTGTCTGTCTTTGTAAATAATGTCTTACATTTTACACTGAATTCTGTCATAAAAATATTTACTTTTTGTCTTTAGCTAAAATAAATTCTCATGGTATTTGACTGCAAACTATTTTTAATCAGGCTCGCTGCCTTATTCTCTTCAAAGAGCAGCTCTCATACAGAGCCGTTATTTCAGTGTTTTGTCCAGGATATTGTGGATATTTGTGGATTCCTTCTGTTTTGTCCTCGGCTGATCAAATGGAAAAAGGAAAATGACTGGAAACTTTGAATCTGATCATTGAGTTGTTTTTCCCTGTCATTTTCCTTTTTCCTCTTATTTAATTAAACATCACATCACTCTTCAAGTGAAGGGGAAAAGTGTTGCTCTTATCTGAAAGAGCTTTATATGTTTTAAATAATGAAGTGTATTGTTTTTCTTTTAAAGGATTGCACGTTTATAAGTTTGAAACAGTACACATACAAGGAAAATCTATTTACAAATACACAATTTAGGTGAAAATATACATGTGAAACAGATTAACAAAGCGAAAAACAAAGGATAGGACAAGGATAAAATAAATTAAGTTAAATGACAGTCAATTGTTTAGTTTCCATTCAAAGATAAAAGCTAAATTAAACCTATATGTAGTGAATAGTGATTTCTGATGAAGTGTAGAATAATAAGAGTATGTGTTAGGCTCTTGAAATTCACCGATTAAAACAAACAAACAACAACAACAACCAAAAAAAGAGACTTGTAACACACATTAGAGTGGATTTATGCTTAGTTTGTTGATATAGATATAAAAAAAGAAAAGAAAAAAATATATTGTTTCATGTACAGCATGTACTGATGGCGTGGGTTTTATGATGGATGTCTGCTGGATGGCTTAACACATTTCTTATGTCTTTGTGATTATTAATAAAGTTGAATGTTTAAGAGTCCAGATTATATGATGACCTCAGTGTCATCCCTCTTTAGAGTAAAACTGGAGTAATCTGTGTGTGATTGTTTTTCTGTATGCCGAATGATTTGTTTCCCCTGGATCTACTCAGCCAGGTCAGAGGTCATGGAGACCTCTCGAGTGGACCTGGACCCTTGAAGAATTAGAAACGACTGTTTCCTGAGTTATTTGCTATTTTAAGTTAAATCTTTTAAAGTTAATTCCTTTCTATGTAAGCTATATTTAGCTATATTATTTTTATATATTTATGCGTATATTGTTAGTAAGAACAAAATATATTGCAATAATATACAAAGACATTTTATTGGAATACATTTAGTTCCTACATGAATACTGATCTAAACTCTCAATGGCCGGCTGAAAAGGGTGTTAACGTTACTAATTTGCTAATGTTGCTGAGTGATGGAGGTATGAAAAGTCTCGTTAGCAGCTTGTTCTTCCATGATTACTGATCTGAACTCCTAATGGCTGGAGTGGGTGTTAATGTCTAATTTGCTTCTGTTTTGCTGTGGATATATGAATGGTCTCGTTAGAAATTTATTGTTCTAAACCATAATGTTGGTGTTAATAGTCAAATGCAAGCTTTTCCAGATTACTGCCAGAAGTTTTGTTGGCCTAGGCCAATACAGTTACTCCTGTGTGTTCCATTGTAGGCATGGGTATAAGATTCTGACGGTATGATAACCTTGGATAAAAATATCAGTTTCTCAATATTGTGATCACTGCTCTAAAATAGATTATCTTTAAAGGTCTGGGTAAAAAACAAAACCTTTTCTCTTTGAGCAAAATATATTTTATTTAATTTGTTCATTTGTTTCAAAAACACAGATTTCTTTACGATTTAAAATTGCATCTTTGGAGATCTTTTCTGCTGGAAATACTGTTGTCCTAAAAAAAAAAACCTAAAAAAACCCTTACTTGTACATAAGGATCAGTAAAACAAAAAGTTTTGCGGTTTTAAAACCTTGACTTTTCCAAACCGTGCAATGAGATTTTTTTTAATTGTTCTGCAATTGAAAAGTGTTTCAAATCAAAATACCTCAACATAAGTGTATCAAAATTGACTACAAAATGCAGCAGCCACAACATGAATCAACATAAAATATGTTTAAAAGTACTACTAAATACTTTTACAAAAGAGCATGAAATGTATTTGTAAAGCTTCCATCAATAGGCCCACAACACAACAACAGCAGCAACAACACAAAGGAAGATGGCTAAAGTTAACTTATTTTCCCAGTAAATCATTATTCTCTGTAAAAGTACGGTTTGTAAAGCTGCTGATCTTCCCCTCCCCCACAGTAATGTGTCTTGAGTCTTCACTGCTCCCCCACTGCTCATTTGCATCTTTATACCAGCATTAATGGAGGCCAATTGAGTCTTATCCAATCACATTCCAGATACAGTAGCTCGGCAGGGTTGTATCTATATATTCCAGGTTCCTAACAGAATCTTCATTGGCTTATTTTACTGAGTAAAGAGAACAACTTTGGAGGACAAACTACATTTGTAGATTCCTGCATTGGGATTATTAACCAACAACAACATACAAAGAAAAGCCTACTGAGGCCATTTCTCATCCTACTTCTTCACTGAGGACTGAAAAGGTAAGTTGCACATTCTGAAATTACACTTAAATAACATCTGAATGCAACATTATAAAATGTATAAAGTCTAAACGTGTGTGTGTGCATTAAGACAAATAGTGAGGGGTCTGACAAATACAATGCACGCTATGTTGCCAAAGGGTACAGTCAGGAAAAGGGTGACAATGAGGAGACTTTTCCTCCAACTGCTGACATGACTAGTGTAAGAGTGTTAATGCTAATATCTGTACAAGAAAATCTGATTGTTCACCAGATGAATGTAAAAGCAGCATATTGACATGCACCAATAGAGTGTGACATATATATAGAACAGCCAGAGGGTTATGAGGTGAAGTCTGAAAGAAAAGAGAAACTGGAGTGTACATTGGAATAATCACTTTACAGACAAAATGTTGATTACGTGTGTGAAGACTTGTGTGTATGGCTTTTGTGCTTTTATAGAATAGGAGTTGATAAACATATTCGGACAAATCGGTAGCATTTTGATTGTATGCAGTGGGCCGCTCTAGCCAAAAATGCCAGGACCAGGAACCATTGAACCATATAGTGGCTGTTTTTTGTCCCTGTATTCTTCAGTATATCTTCATTTGCATTCAGCAGAAGAAACTCAAACATGTTTGGAACAAGTAGAGGATGAGTAACTGACAGAATTGTCATTTTTATGTGAACAACCCCTTTAATGCTTCTGTAAGTAAAGGTAAAGTTAATTATAAGCACAGAAGATATTGCTAAAGAATGGCAGGAAACGTGGAATACAGATAACAAGAGACGACAATTCATATGAATAAATGATACTAATTGAGAAGTTGTAGAAATAGGAAAGAAGAGGTCATAATTACGAGGATGAGATTTGGACTCAGATATTTAAAGGAAGTAATGTGTTTTAGACATGCAAATCATCATGAAGTGGAATAAAAAGTTTTTTTTAAATTGTCTCAATTTAGTTTTACATTAAGGGTTTTGGTCATCTTTAAATACTGAATATCTGTGTGTGAAAGATAGCAGATTTAGTGGAAAGTGGAAAACGAGGGAGAAATTTATCAAAAAGTCATGACTGCAACGGTAGGTGGCAATAAAAAGCGAAACAAAAAGACTTACTTTGGCGTGTTGTGTGACGTCATAAGGCTGCGCTGCCCCGCGCTGTGATTCGACTGGAGAAAGGTTTGTTTTAAAGCGTTTGCCCAGTTATGAACCGATTGATTAAAGTTTCAGGCTTTCACCCGATTCTAAATTATGCACCTGTAGTTAAAAATTTTATTTTAACCCTTTAAACAACGTAGTACTATTTTACTCAGTAATGAGGGCTATTGTTTGAATAGAAATGTGTGTAAGAAGTGTTTTAATGAAGGTTTAATTTATTAAACAGCATAATGTCATTCCATTCTAAGTAAACTCCAAGTTATAATCAGGTCATTTGTGGCTGTTGTTTCTTGCTCAGACTTACCTGATTTCTCTTTGTTAATTACTCTCATACAAAGAAACTGTTGAAGCAAGTGTTGAAGAGAAGTTATTTTGTTTCTGTTCGTTGTTTTATTTATTTTAAACAAAACATTTTCATAGTTTTGTTCATTTTAAACAGGATAAAGTGTCCAAACACAGAGAAAAACTCCTGCTGAAGCGACTGATCTCCACACTGTTATAAAGATGGCGTTTATTAAAGAGGAGAGTGAAGATGTGAAGATTGAAGAAACATTCAGAGTCAAACATGAAGATCTGCAGGAACAAACAGGTTAATTTTCATTCTCAAAGACCAACTCAGTTATTTGATCCTCATTCAGATATATTTAATAATAAGAATACTAAATTAAATCCATCTTGCAGCCCTGAGTGTGCTGCCTAGTTCTCCTAAACGCACATCAGCACTCATTGAAAGACAGGAATGAGTTTCTTTCATGTGACTTGTTCTCATGTCTTTTGTCATTCGTTTTATGTATTATTAGTCTTCCATTTCCTTTACCTTCTTAAGGTTATTGCTTTTCTTGTTCTCCTACTGTTTGTAAAGCGTCCTTTAGCACTGGCGTAATATAAAAACAATAAATTAAAGTTGAACTGAGCTGAGGATATTTGACCCACAGTATTCTCATAGAAGATATCTGCTATTACAGTGATAGTGTTGGCTTAGTACTTTCCATTTGCATGTCATGTTGATCACAATTCCCTTTTTCATCAACTTCTTTATGGGTTTAAACTTGTTTCTAGTAG
This sequence comes from Danio albolineatus, assembly GCA_903798035.1. Taxonomy (NCBI): domain Eukaryota; kingdom Metazoa; phylum Chordata; class Actinopteri; order Cypriniformes; family Danionidae; genus Danio; species Danio albolineatus. The sequence goes on along the minus strand of CAIGQQ010028724.1, from coordinate 146,388 downwards.
TTGTTACTAGTTCTCACAGATAGTATCTGAGTTAGAATTACATTATTATAATATCTAATTACCAGGGCTATTGTGTTTAAACTGGGTTTCTGTGGGGTCCTAAATTAAATTTACCGAAATATTGTGTCGTTAAATCTTTTTTTCAACAAGTTTTAATTTTACTTTGTTCATGTTTTGCTACCCAATCTGGCCAAAACCCATACAATCACCAACAATCATCTTAATAAAACTTGAAATTTTTATTTAAAAAGGTAATTTTAACTCTATTTATCATAATGGTTTAATTATTTTCTTCACAGTAACATTTGTTTAAACGTGCTCCGTGTATTTACTGCTGAGGACATCGACCTGGACAGATTGTTGTGCATAGATTTAGTTTATTATAGTTTTTAAAACTTTTAAAACATTTGTTCATATTTTTAATTTTTTTTAAAAGAAAGTTTATGTTGGAAAAAAGGACACAAGTAGATATTGCTTGTTTTTACAAAGTATTTTATTATTATTTTGAAAGGGCAAATAAAAACCTTTTCTATCTGGGCTATTTGAAAAATTCGTCAGCCTTTTAAAATTTCAGTCATAATGGCCTTAAAAATGTCTTAAAGTCTTAAATTTAACTTGGTGAAACCTGCAGAAACCCTGGTTTAAAGAATGTCAAAAAACGTGGATGCCCCCAATATTAAACATGCTGAATGAAATTGACACAAATAATTAATTGTTATAAAACATTGTACAGTATATATGTACAACCAGTACAACTATATGATGTTGTGGGACGACGTGAAACAAAACTAACAAATTATAGTGGAACAATAACTTTTAGCATTCCACTGACTCGAACTGGCCAACAAACTAGTCTAAAAATGACTTTTGCTGCTTCAGAAATGGATTACAGCATGCTGATGATATGCAAACATTTGAGTGTAAAGTTCATCAGTATTGACAATATTCTACACGTACCAGCAGGCGCCGCCATTGGAATCTTTTTGGCTTGAGAATTCTTTACAGCAGTGGTTCTCAAACTTTTTTCACCAGGTACCACCTCGGAAAAAAATTGTCTCTCCAAGTACCACCATAATGACCGGTAATGAAGTACAGTAGCGTAGTAGGCCTAATTAAGCAGCTACAGCACTGTACAGTACAAAAACGAGGCAGATAGTTTAAAAATACATATTTACATATTAGAAATATGTATTATTGTCAGCCACTTTAAACATTATAAATAGTTTGAACATTAACTGTGCTTGCAGACAAAAAAAATTACAGTTTAAATTAAAATGTGCTTTTAGAAGTTAGTTTAAAAAGGCACTGTTATTAAAGTAAAAAAAGAAAACTGCTGCAGGAGCCTATTCATTTAAACCTAGAAATGTTGCTTGGACCAGATGAATAATGGCTGTTACATAAATATATAAACACATTTTTAATACATTTTGAGATATATATTGTATGTACAGATTACATATTTGTATATCTTTGATATCTAAACGTTAACTTGTATTTTAATATGATTTGGAATTACATGTTTAAATTAGAAATTAGATCTGCTTACTGCTCGTCATTTACAGTAGGTCTATGTGTGTCAGAAAAGCGAGTGATATAAATGCATATATACAGTGCTTGACCAATTCATACGTGCAGTATTTCCGTGATTTGGTGCGAATGAGATCACATGAGATTCGCGTTAACCGCACACTGACCACTGTTTTCAAGCAGACTCAGGTACAGTTCGCAGTCCATCCGTCTGTGTACGCAGAGAGTAACTTAAATTATATTCTACCTCTACGCTTCAAGCATGGAAAAGTTACTTGAGTCTGTTCTGTGTCTCGCGCCATTTTAATCACATCCAAATGAATTAGCTTAAATCTGAGTTAACAAACTAAACCGAAAGCCACGCTGCTTTACAAACAAATAACATTATATATCGAAAGCACGCATTATTTTACACAAACTACGAGCACTCATTTTAACACGTTCGTAATAATTATTTTACCAATGATGCAGCATGGGGAACTTCCTGAATTTGCAGGACTAGTCTCAGAAGGGCTTCTCTGGCGCGTGTGTGTCTGCTCCGCACCGCACACACTGGAAGCGCTGCGCGCCTCATCCTCATCCTCAGCGGCAAACTGATTTTTTAACATCTGATGATGCGATGCAGTAAAGTAAACATTTTGGCACAACGGTGTAATCATACGCTTCAGGGAACAGCCAATGCTTTCTGATGTGCTTGTTATCGGGCGCGTCAAAGGGTTAAAAAAAGTGTTCATTTTAATATTTTATTATTTAGCATTCTTCCGCGTACCACTAGAGGAAAGCCTGCGTACCACAAGTGGTACGCGTACCACAGTTTGAGAACCACTGCTTTACAGGATTCATTTTTAGATCCTAAAAACAGTTATGCTGCTTAGGCTTGGCACGATAATCATTTTCATTGTATACCACGGTTTGGAAAAGTCAAGGTTTTAAAGCTGCCAAAGTTTTCTGCTATGCTGCTCCTACAGTATCCAAAGATGCCGTTTTAAATAGTAAAGAAATCAGTGTTTTTGTAACAAATGAAGACAGCAGAAGTCAATGATTCATTTGAATGATTCAGCCTGACATGTTTACTGCTCCAAAATCCTTTTTTTTTTTAAATCTCAAAAAAATATATATTGTGTGCAAAGATAAAAAAAGTGTAGCTTTTTACCCAGACATTTGAAAAGAATATATTTTAGAGCAGTAATCACAGTACCAGGAAACTTTGATATTTAAATCCAAGGTTATCATACAGTCAGAATCTTATACTGGCCCATGCCTAATGCTGCTTGATGTTGCAAAGCCATATTTTCCCATTTTATTATTTATGTAATTTATATATCTGTTTATCATTCCAGGTCATTTCTCCAATAGGCAACTGAAGTCCTAAAACTAGGGGTGGGTGATATAAAAAAAATACCATATCACGATTTTCTTCTGGGGAAATCCTGATTCACGATTTTTATCCCCATTCTTTTTCAAGTTGGTTTTTAAGACTATTTTGCAAATTACAAAGGTACAATACAACCAAACTAATGTCCCCATATAAACATATACTCTTACAATGTATGCTCAAGAATTTTTTAATCAAGTGAAAATGTAATAAATTTAATTTAGTCGAAAAACGGCTGCTATAGTTATGAAGTGACGTATGTCTGTTCAATACAGCACGAGCTGCAGTTGGAGGCTGCGCAGAGTGTAAATCACCTGACATTAAGCGAGTGGCGCGAGCAGCCGAAAGCATTTGGATATGATTGTAGAAAAGGCCTTTTGTACAATGCACTGATATTGTTAAAAGAGATGCAATGATTAGCCAATTGTACTATTAACTGCGCTTAAATTCATTATGGTTAATCAATCATAAAGGCTTCTCAATGCTGTGTTTCTGTTGCACAGAACAAAACTGCTGCAACTAAACAAAGGTAACTGTGTGCTACTTTAAAGTTCCGAGCTTATATCGAGGCTAATACGCACACACACTGGATTAACTAAAGCAGCAGGCCATTCACATATGTCTATTCTGCATGCAAGTTCATTATTCCTAATGGGGACGTGCGCATACTGGGAGCGGTGCACGCATGGCTCGCAAGCGGACCTCTAAGCACACAGTAGACATAATCTCCCGCTGTAGTGGTGAGAGTTGTGCGTGGCTTTCAGTGCAATGTAAACAAAAAATACGTTTGACGAATTATTACAAATTATTAAAATGATAATGTATGTATAAATGCAGATAATAACAACAACATATGAATGTGTCTGAATGTAGAAGCCTACTTAAGCAATGCACTGCTTTTGTTGTGCTTTGAAATGCAACATTGGAATGTGTTTGTAAAAAAAAAAAAAAGCCATATTGTACAATGCAGTGATGTTATGTACTTTGAAAATACAACATGTTAACATTTTAATGTAGAAAAAGCCAATGTGGGTGTCTTAGGGGGTAAAAATACAGCATATTTTACACTTGAAATTGTTAACCCTCTGTATTCACGTTCCACACTGCTCATGCTATACCTGGGGTTAACAAATAATCCTGGGTGTTCATTAACAGATGTTTCACATTGGCAAACATTAATATTTGTATATTTACATTGTCACTGTCCCTGATTGGACAAACAGCAGGTAACCTTTTTAGATGGCATTTCTGCATCTTGTCGGGTATATAAAATGTCACCACGTAGGTCTTCAGCTGAGCCTCAGGACATGCACAAAGACAAGAAAACAAAGACAAAAGTGCAAATGAATGAAAACAAGTAGCAAAGTATGTCATCTTCCCATCTCCTCATCACTCCAGTTTACAGCAAATGTGGCATTAAGCATTTGCATAAGCTATATACAAATAATCCTAACTCAAAAGCGTGAATTATGCGTACTTGCTATGAACATGCAGGATTTGTCTCAATCAGGTCTTCCAAGCAAGTTACAAATGTTTAAATCCAGTGGAAGATACACATGAGGGAACACAACACGAGTAATCTAGAGCGAGTGCATTTGATCATTTGCATTTAAAGCCACAGGCACAGAAAGAGCTTGGTTTTCCTCTGACCCCCAAAATTCAATATTCTGCAAGGTATATGATCTGATTTTGAGCCGAAACCTCAGACACATTCTGGAACACCAAAGACTTATTTTACATCTTGTACAAAAGGTCAATAATGGGAACCCTTTAAAGGGATAGCTGATGTAGAAATGAAAATAGCCTCACCATTAACTCTCCCTTGTGTGGTTTTAAACCTTTATGAGTTTCTTGATTCTGTTAAACACAAAAGAAGATATTGTGAAGAAACGCTGGCTTACTTTGTGTTCCAGAAGAAAGGAAATGTTTAAAACCACATGACGGAGAGTAAATGGTGAGGTCATTTTAACTTGTGGGTGAAACATCCATATACAAAGTTAACTTTTTTTTTCTTTTTAAGACCTGATGGTGCTGAAAGAAGAGACTCATCAACAGAATGAAATGGAAGAGAAACAGCAGTTTGAGAAACCCCAAGAAATAACGACTGATGAAAAACCCACACTGACTAAAAAGACTTCATCACGCAGAAGACCTCGGAAATCCAAATCTAGGTGTAATTTCAGCTGTGAACTGTGTAGAAAGAGTTTTAGTCAAAAGTCAAAGCTTGATCTTCACATGAGAGTTCACACAGGGGAGAAACCTTACACCTGCGAACAGTGTGGAAAGAGTTTTGGTCATATACAAAGCTTTAAAACCCACATGAGAATTCACACTGGAGAGAGGCCGTACACATGCCAACAGTGTGGAAAAAGCTTCTGTCATGCAGGAAACTTTGCGGCGCACATGAGAATTCACACTGGAGAGAGGCCGTACACATGCCAACACTGTGGAAAAAGCTTCTATAATACAGGAAGCTTGGCAGTGCACATGAGAATTCACACTGGGGAGAAGCCTTACTCCTGCCCTCAGTGTGGAAAGAGTTTTAAGCAAAATAGCAACCTTGAAGTCCACATGAGAACTCACACTGGAAAGAGAATTTGTACTTGCACACAGTGTGGGAAAAGTTTTTCTCAAAAACAAAACCTTGACATCCACATGAGGATTCACACTGGAGAGAAACCTTACACATGCACAGAGTGTGGTAAAAGTTTCCCATATAAAAGCACACTCAAACACCACATGATAAGTCACACAGGAAAGAAGCCGTTTGCATGTGCTCAGTGTGGAAAGAGCTTCACAACCAAAGCTAGCCTCATGGACCACATGAATGGTCACACTGGAACCATAGTGTTCACATGTGATCAGTGTGGAAAGAGTCTCACGCGCAAAGACTCCATCAGGCAACACATGAAGACTCACTCAGGAGAGGATCGTTGCAGATGCAGTGAGTGTGGAAAGGGCTTTAAATGTAAAAGAAGCCTCAGCACTCACATGAAGCTTCACAATGGAGAGCAAAAATGAGGCGTTGTACAGCGGAGCTTAGGGCTCTCTCCACAACAAGTGTGAACTTTTGTATACAAATAAAGGTAGTGAAAATGAAACCTTTTGAACACCTGAAGATTTAAACTCAATAACTGAAGAGGGGTGAAGATTTTTTGTAGTGATGATGAGATTTTGACTTGATAACTCTTGATGTGTTTTGGGTAACAAATGAAGACTTTGGTTTCAAACACTACACACCTATTTTGATTGACTAATTTGAGAAAGGAAACAAGTTTTCTTCATGAAGACAATTAAACTTTCTAGAAAGTGTTGGGGGTCAAAAACATACATTTATGGATAAAGAATTTCCAAAGCATAACAGTTATTAACCAGGTAATGCTGTGTACAATTTTCTTTAGTTACACCAAATGTAACTTTTTAGAGCAAAAAGGCTGATTAGGATGAAGCCTTTGAATATGAATATTGCTTAGAAACGTGTTTTTATTACATTATGGCTCTCTAAAACAAAGTGCCCAAAAACAGAGATGGAAGAGAAAACATTAGAGAGTATTTAGGTACATTTGCTTCACGCAGTGCTGCGCAGATCGATCGAAATCTGTCTTAAAGCGGTGCATGCTGGTTGGAAATGTTGTCCGGATTGATGCTGTGCCGATGCCACGTGACTGGTTCAGCCGGAGCAGCATCTGAAGAGCGTCTGCAGGAGCTGCGATGACGACACTGATATTACATGATTGGCTGAGTTCACCACATGACAACAACCACGTGTGTTTCAGGTTTATTATTGGACAAATTCCGATTCACAAATTAATAAAAAAAACAATTAACTTTTCATACCATCTCTATCTTGTATATTTCATGCTTATTAAAAGACTACAAATATTTGACTACAGTAATTATTTTTGTTAAATAATCTGGTTATTAAGGCTAGATTGTCTGCACAGGTTTATTTTTGACCTTTTTATACAGACTATTTACTGCGTCATGTGATCACTTGGGAAAACATTTGGATTTGGAACGAGTTTGTGTGAATTTACGTGAACCACATGTGATCACATGGGAAAATGGGTGTATTTGGAACACTTTTGTGTGAATTTACGTGTGAGAAAACGTGCATTCACATGTGGAAATGTGTGTATTTGGAACGACTTTGTGTGAATTCACATGTGAAAACGTGCATTCACATGTGAACCACATGTGATCACATAGCAAAAGGTGTGTATTTGGAACGCTTTTGTGTGAATTTACGTGTGTATTCACATGTGATCACATGCGAAAACGTGTGTATTTGGAACGCTTTTGTGTGAATTTACGTGTGCATTCACGTGATCACATGGGAAAATGTGTGTATTTGGAACGATTTTGTGTGAATTCACATGTGATCACATGGGAAACGTGTGTATTTGAAACGAGTTTGTCTGAATTCATATGTGAAAATGTGCATTCACATGTGAAGCACATGTGATTACATGAGAAAACGTGTGTGTAACGATTTTGTGTGAATTCACATGTGATCACATGGGAAAACGTGTGTATTTGGAACGAGTTTGTGTGAACTCACATGTGAAAACATGTGCATTCACATGTGAACCACATGTGATCACATGAGAAAACGTGTGTATTTGGAACGATTTTGTGTGAATTCACATGTGATCACATGGGAAAACGTGTGTATTTGGAACACTTTTGTGTGAATTTACGTGTGCATTCACATGTGATCACATGGGAAAATGTGTGTATTTGGAACGATTTTGTATGAATTCACGTGTACATTCACATGTGATCACATGTGAAAAGATGTGTATTTGGAATTTTGATTGCGAACATTTTATCACACATGAAACGTGCATTCCCATGTAAAACTCTTCTGTTTTTTTTTTGCTGTGTACTTCACACCATAAAATCTGCACGTTAGTGTGAACAAAAATTATTCTTAAACTGCAATATAAATACAAACAATTTATTGTCAATTTTATAAAATAACTATTATTTACTGAAATACCTTGAAGGAAAAACTGTCACTAATATAATGTGAATACAAAAAGGGGCAGCATGGTAGCTCCATGGTTAGCACTGTCGCCTCACAGAGTCATAGCAAGAAGGTCACTAGTTCGAGTCCCATCTGGGCCAGGTGTGGAGTTTGCATGTTCACTCCATGTTTGCGTAAGTTTCCTCCGGGTGCTCTGGTCAATTAAATGAAATTCTGCATGGAAGAGCATCTGGTAAAAAAAAGCATGTACCAGAGTAATTGCTAGTTTTGCTGTGATGACCCCTAAAAAAAAGGGAAAGTGAGTTTTGCTTAAGACCAGTCTGTCCTCTTGGTCAAGTTAATGACTTGATCTCGTAATCTGGTTAAAAAAACAAACACAAAACTTATTTTTAATAAATGAACTACCAAATGCATACATGTGAATGCAAAATGAATTCATAGTATTTAGACACATTTTTTTCACATTAGAATGGAGATGGGAGGTAATGAAGTACAAATACTTCATTACTGTACTTAAGTAGATTTTTCTAGTATCAGGACTTACTCCACTATTTACTTTTTCTGAAACATTTTTACTTTTACTCCTTACATTTTAATACAAATATAAGTATTTTCTGCTCCTTACATTTTTTAAATTAAGCTCATTACTTTCGCTTTAATGTGCTTTGTGGCGTGGGAGTAGCTTTAGTATAATGCAAAAAAAAAATTGTCAAATACATTTAATTTTTTTTATTTTATCAAAAGAATTACTACAAAATTACGTTTTAGAGTATACAAACAAGTATGACAGCTGCTGTTCTTCAAGTTATGTTTTGTGTCCAGCTGATGATACACAGGGAAACTTTTTGAGCAGTGTTATTGGACAATTTTGTAGTGTGACGTTGCTTGGCTACTTTGCAGCTGAAAATTGGCAACATTTTCACAAAAAAAAATAGAAATGTAAGGTATTTTGTATAGCTGTATACATGATGTGAGGTGTAGTTACCACCATGAAACTAAAACAGGTAGTAGTAATGAATACTTCTTACTTAAGTACATATTTCAGGCTGTACTTCTTTACTTTACTTGAGTACAAAAGTGTAGTTAGTACTTCAACTTCTACCAGAGTCCTTTTAAACATGAGTATCAGTACTTCTACTTGAGTAAAGGATGTGTGTATGTTTGCCATCTCTGCACATTAGAGAAAGCAAATGCTTCAAAAGTTACCTGTTAACACATTAACTTTGTGCACTAGAAGTGCTCCTTGCTAGCCTCTGTATTGGATGTATTTTCTCTTTTCAGACACTGAGTGACTGCTCATTTTCACTCCCTCTCCCAAAGTCATGTAATCGATTACCTATCAGGAAACAACAGATGTAAAGAACAGAAAAACTATACAGGGTGATTCAAAAGGAATACGGCAACTTTGAAAATCGAGAACTCTGCAAAGAAGAAAAGGAGGGCTAAGCTTATTCTGTCATCGATTTAAGGAAGCTCTGAAGTTTCATTTGGCAACTCATTTGGTCGCTAGGAGCGCTGTTGTCATCATGTTTTTTTGATTAAATTATTGGGGGGCCGTTATTGGCAATAACGTACTGTGTTAACGCGAGCTTCTTATTGAGCGATTAAAAAAAAATATATATATATATATATATATCTCCCAACCCAACTTTGAGAATAGATTAACAGCTCTCTCTCTCTCTTTCTCTCTCTCTATATGAAAGTTGGGTTGGGAGATAGGTCTCTTCTATGTAAGTTATGATAACTTTCGCCTTGATATTTTAGCATGGATGTACACCTGACCAGTAAGCTGTCTGACAAAAAAAAGTGCCCTTCTGAATCAGAATTCTGAATTAAATACAAATTCTCAAAGTTGTGGTATTCTTTTTGAATCTCCCATATTTCCAAAAGATGTGACATGCAGTCACAGACAGTTAACTGCTATAAAACAAAGTACCTATAAGGATTCAGTAAGCTGGGAAGGTACAACTAGGGTGTGGCTAGTAATAGTTTTTGCTTTGATTCGCAAAAAAAATTTTTTTTTAAAGAAATACTTTCCAGGCAATCAAAACACTATCTTATCAGACTATGGTACAAAAAAGACAAAACTGTACTAAGACTAAGACTAAAAACCAAGACGCTCTTAACTGCCGACTCCCTTGTAGCGTTGTCCTTTGAAGATGATTAAGTCTCCAACGTGTCAGGCTTCTTCTTTGAATTAACTATAATCTTTATATTTCACAAGCTGTACTTTTAACCTCCTGCACATCATTGATTTCTGTACAAAAGCAGAGAGAAACAATCAACCACTGTGACACATTTTGGTAACACCAATATTAGTCTATAGAGATATCCAATCTTAAAACTTCATTAACACAAGCAAACAGAGAAAGACATTCAGACAAAACTAAAAATTATATTATATCTACAGTATGTTCATTAACATGGTACACATTTTTATCCTGAATACTATAATCTTCACAAAAAGTAAGATTAATTTAACATGCAATAATGAAGACTGAACCAATGATCCTGAAAGTTTTGAATCACTGGGATAAATAAAGTTTTACAATAAATTAGAAATTAACTTTAAATTGTGAAACGTATTATAAATGAACTTGAATATTTGGTTTTTAGTGTATTTTAAAGGAAAATAAATACAGTCTCACGTCTTTCAACCTTGATTAAATAATCGTACAATTCTAAAACGTTTGAATGCTAGTATATCTCAAGAAAAAGAAAACCAAAAGATGAGCCAATATTTCTGGAAACGATGGACAAGCCTTTAAAATAATGACAGAACCACTTATCTAAGTACTTTTGCAATGAAATACATAATTTAAACAAGTAGCTTCTGCTCACAATAAAATCTATTATTTTATCTAATTTATCATTTACTTTTAGGACATATAAATTTAAAACCAAGCACGATAGTCATTTACATCAGGTTTATAAAACACTATTCAATAAAATTGTAGTTAATGTGTTTAAAGAAAAAATTGGAATTAATACAAATTAACACATTACTAATACAGTAGCATCAATTACGTCATTGGCAGTGTTTTAAGCAAGTGAATGAGCTTGGATATCTTCTGGCGCACTTTTGACCGGTATCATTCACTGCTTGGTCAAATATTCTGAACATATTCTGTTTTTTGTACTTGCAGAACCAACTGTAAAGGTTACAATAAGTTTCTTTACACCCCCTAAACTATAAAGTTGTGAGGACAGTATATTAATATGCACTTACCGCTGAATTAGATGATGAGGTCAAAATGGTTCAGCTTCTCCAGAAAACGTAGTCCTCTCATTTGTTCCAATTGTGGATTTTGGGATGTTTGCCCGTGTCTTTGTATTTTAACTGCGTTAGAGTTCATATGTGAACGGCATTTTCAGTAAATATATCAAAAAACACTTATTTTATCAAGAGACAAAACGGACAAAACACTAGTAAACGACGGTTGAGAAACTGCGTTTGTTTGCGGATCGATGTTGTCAGGACAACGCGCGCGTTGCCGCAAATCCTCTTCTGTGGTGAGCGCGCGCGCAAGTTTACCACAGTCGGGTCAGAGTGCTTGTGGTCGCATAATTCAAAAGCAAAATTGTAAAATGTGTGAGTACGCATTCAAAACGAGCGCCTTCGATCTTCTTCGTGCTCGAGAAAGAGTAGTATAACTGTAGCATTTAACTGCTTCATTTAAGAGGGTTTAAAAAAAAAAAACAGACTCGATTCTAGGAGTCGATTCCTGTCCTGCAGTCGATTCCGGAACTAGGTCCATTGAGAATCGAGGAATCGACTCTTTTGGAGTCGACTCCCATTCCCCATAGACTGATCCAGAAATCAATTTTTACCCTTGTACTCATGTACACAATATTAAATCTCATTACATTTTAACTTTTCATAAATCATGTTTTTGAATCCAATAAACAACATAAAAATATTATATTTAAAATGACTAAAAACAGAATTATATAACAGTATTGCCACAGCATGGGAAGATGTACATTAATGTACTGCAAATTGTACTGTTGTTGAACTTTATTGTAATTTTATAATTCATTATTTTGCAGTTGCACTTAATTTTACTTCAGTTATCCTTCTTTATACTGCTGTTATACTGCAGTTTTGCTGCAGTTTACTGTAGTTATTTTTTTGTAAGGGTTTGTTTAGGCTATATTGTTTTGTAAAGTATGAAATGTAAAAGTAACACAAAAATCCGGTATATATTAAGGTGTAAAAAAAAATGATAAATCTGTATAATGGGCTGAAAATACACATGAATGCCTGTTTTAATGTGAATGTTACAATCTTGCAAAGTCAGATACATTTCACCTGTTTTACATGATCACGTTTTTCACATGGGAATGCATGTTTTACACAAAAAATGTTCTAAATACAGACATCCTGAATGTGCATTTTACATGTGGTTCCCATCGTCACATGTAATTTTTTACATTTTGAAATTTGATTGCCAACAATCCACAGTATAGTGTGGGTAATCACAACATATGGTTTTCAAATGGTGATGTTGTCCACATCTGGCTTCATGTGATCACATGCTGTCCACATGTGGTCACATGAACTTCACATGTTGTCCACATTTGGTCACATTGACTTCAGATGTGGTCAAAGGTGATCCGATGTGGTCACATGAAATTCACATGTGTTCACATGAATTTCACATGTGGTCGTGAGCTTCACATGCGTCATAAACTTCACATGTGGTCACATGAGCTTCACATGTTGTCCACATGTGTTCACATGAATTTCACATGTGGTCGTGAGCTTCATATGCGGTCACATAAACTTCACATGTGGTCACATGAGCTTCACATGTTGTCCACATGTGGTCAGATAAACTTTATGTGGTCACATGAGCTTCACATGTGGCCACATGAGCTTCACATGTTGTCCACATGTGGTCACATAAACTTTACGTGGACACATGAGCTTCACATGTGG
>CAIGQQ010028724.1:122058-133544 GCA_903798035.1 Danio albolineatus | reverse complement strand
CATGTGGTCACATAAACTTTACGTGGACACATGAGCTTCACATGTGGCCACATGAGCTTCACATGTTGTCCACATGTGGCCACATGAGCTTCACATGTTGTCCACATGTGGTCACATAAGTTTCACATGTGGCCACATGAACTGCACATGCGATCACGTGTGGTCACATGAGCTTCACATGTTGTCCACATGTGATCACACAAACTTCACATGTGGCCACATGGACTTCACATGTGGCCACATATGATCACATGGGGTCACATGTGATCACATGTGAAATTCATGTGACTTTTCTGTAAGGGGTGTGCCGTTAATCAACTCCTAATATGCATGATCGTTTGTTTGTGGGAGCGTGTGATAGTAGACACACATAATATTTGCGTTATGCTGATCCCTAAAAAAGGATCAGCGACACAAAGTGTTGAATCTTTAGTTTTTGTGTTAACATGGGTAAAATGCTGGCGAGTTCAGGACGCCAGTATTAAAAGCATCCAAGGTTGTTTTCATTATTCATTGGTTACAGAGCAAGTGACATCTTATTTTAAACGGGCTAAGGAACAAACTTGTAATACTAACCAAACTGCACTAGCATGGTAATGGGATCCAATTCAGAATTAAAAATAATATCGTGGAATGTGAGAGGTCTAGGTAAACTAGCCAAAATTAAGCAAATAATGACCAGAATTAAACAATTTAACCCTTCGATAGTATTTCTGCAAGAATGCCATATTTCATCAAATAACATAACACCAATACAAAGACGCTGGAAAGGCCAAATTTATTCAGCTTTATTTTCTTCTAACGCTAGAGGAGTAATGATCTTAATACATAAGTCAATTCCATTCCAAATATTTAAGGTCTTACAGGATTCAGCTGGACGTTACATAATAATCCAAGGTTCTATTTTTAATGAAAACATTATTCTGGCTAATGTGTACGGACCTAACACAGATTATCCAAGTTTTTTTTGAAAAAATTATTTCTTTTACTATCTTCTCTACCAGGAAAATTATTAATTGCAGGAGACTTTAACTGCACATTATCTCCTAAACTAGACCGCTCTACAGGTTCAGATACAACACATACAGTCTAGAAGAAAGATATGGGACTTCATTAAAGAACTCAGCTTATGTGATCCATGGCGAAGATTATACCCTACCAAAATAACATATTCATGCTGCTCCACAGTGCAAAGGGCCACTCTCGTATTGATTATTTTTTAATCTCTAACAATCTTTTTCCCAGAGTAACATCATGTCAGTATGATCCTATTGTCATTTCAGATCACGGCCCAGTGTCCTTAGCTTATAAATCACTAAATAATTCGGAAGAAACTTACCGTTGGTGCCTACACCCAAAATGGTTACATGATTTCTTGAAATACACTCGAGTACAAATAGATATCTTCTTTGAAAATAACAAAAATGAAACATCAGCTACTGTAAGATGGGAAACATTCAAGGTATATATTCGAGGTCAGATAATTAGTTACACAAGTTCAAAAACAAATAAACTTCAATTGGAATTAAATTTATTAGAAAAAGAAATTAAGTCTGTAGAGGAAAAGGTGTATTCAGACACGTCAAATACAATACACCATGAACTGCTCAAACTTAGGGCTCAATACAACAAACTCTCTGCAATAAAGGCTGAAAACAGCTTAATAAAATTGAAACAATATTTTTACGAACACGGAGAAAAGGCCGGAAAATTATTAGCATGGCAAATAAAAAAACTGGAGACAGAAAAATCCATTAATAGTATTCAAACACTAAATGGTGAATTAAAATCTAACCCTTTAGAGATAAACAATGCTTTCGTTCTCTTTTATAAAGAGCTGTATAAATCTGAGTCAGCACAATACATTGAAGACCAAGTCCAGTTTCTTAATTACCTCCAACTGCCACGTATATCAGAAGATGATAAAAATTATTTAGACCAAATAATAGAAGAAAGTGAAATCTTAGAATCCATATTAAACCTAAAGAATGGCAAAACAGCAGGCCCTGATGGGCTACCAATTGACATGTATAAACTTTTTAAAAATAAATTGGTTGGTTTGCCTCAGGCGTTAGCTCATCGGCAGCAGCAGCACAGATCATCTGTCTATTCTATCTAGTTACCTATCTATCTTTATATATAAATACACTTTTTAAACTTTTCATCTGCATCAAGGCCCGTGGCAACTTCATCCAATGCTGTTTCCTTAACTTGCAAGCCTTTATTTTATAAATTATACACAGTATATATTTTATAATTATATTACAGTACTGTATGCTTCTCACGCTATGAGAAATGTCATTCAGAAGACAATCGCCTGTCATATTTTTTTGATTGTCAGGATGTTGTAGGCGTATAGTTATAATAATATTTATACAATATAGTTATAATGATATTTATACATGATCAAACTAGTGTTACTTTCTCCACTTCAGTGATGTCCAGCGGCTCGTTAATTCATGCTCGTACAAATTTAAGGATGAGACGGACAAAAGTAATCAATGCATGCCCTTCTTTTACTTATGTTCGTGTTGTCAGGTTCAGTGCATACAGCTCCCGGGTGGAAGAACTTGCGTGAACATGAAACAAAGCTGAATAAATCGTTCCTCCTCTGCTTTAACTCGCAGCGAGCTCAGCTCACATCATCTAAGCATGGGTGTCGAACTACACTAACCACAATACACTTTGTCATGGACTACAAGTCCCGTAAATACCGGTCTTAAATCGGCCACTTCTATTTCCTCTCCCCCCTATCCCTCTAAAGCAAAACTGATACTAAAGTAGCTTCTACATTTAGTTTTGTAGTTCGGGCCTAAATAAATATTTGTTGCCGTTTTTAATCGTTTAAGTTCATTTAATTGACCATATTTAAATCAGTGGATATTATTGATGCATTTATTGGGTAAAATGGCTACTTTTTACTGTCATTCAATGTGTTTAAGCCATTATCAATGCACTGTCACTTTAATTGAGCGTGAGCAGCGCGTCAAAAATAGACCCAGCGCCGAAACTATCACTGCATTGCAGCTTCAGCCACGCTCACGCCTCGCGCAGACGCACTACTTCTGCTTGCGGTATGAAAGCTCTAATCTGTTAACATGGACGCCGAAAAAAACACACGCTGCTCACGCGCCGCTTGCGCTTGCGGTGTGAAACAGGATTTAGACTCTTACATAGCATCATTAACTGCATCATACCTATAGGTGTTTAACTGCCAGGGGTCGAAGACTGCATATACACGTTTTGATGCGTCTTCTCTTTATAAGGCCAAAAAGAACTTAAATTATACTTTCGGTTTTGATCGTACAGATAAAGTCAATACATCAATCGAATCTGATAAGTGTCTAATTTTTATTGTGTACACTCACAATGACAACAAATGTGTGTGCTTTTGCAATATAAGGATAATAAACAGTGTAGGCATTCTCTCTTTTCTCCCTCCGCGAACTGTTTTTAGAAATCCGTCAGTAAAGTGAAACTCCGCGAAAACAAAACACACAGATGACTGGAAAGGAATATTTGAACCAGTCGGTTTACAATATACTGATGCCCTGTTCTTCTAGGCTTTATTGGTGATAATGGTCAGGAATGTTGGACCATTATTACCTTTTTAGCATAAGCAGAGGAGAGAAACTAGCCAGACAGTAATGTGTGAATTGTGGAGCGGGCTAAATCTAAAGAAACACATGTATTTTTTAGTAAGTGTACTTTTTTTTTTTTTTTTTGCTTTTATTCTTGCCATAATAAAAAATATATTTGTAGAGCAACTCATGTTCAGCTGTCATTAATATTTTAATAAATTATAATAGGTAGAACTGTCTGAGATATGAACAAAAGCAAGGGATTCTTCAAAATTTGATTAAAAAAAAATCTTGAATGTTTATAAAAATCCTTATCAATAAAATATCAATAAATATCACAACAGCAAGTGGCAAGTATAAAAGCCTTGTCCGTTTCGCGAGCTTCTCTCTCTGACACACACTTCCACACACACACTATACTCCATTCATTCAATTACAGTATGTCACAAAAGTGAGTACACCCCTCACATTCCTGCAAATATTTATTTATATCTTTTCATAGGACAACACTGCAGAAATGACTCTTTGACACAATGAAAATGAGTCAGTATAAAGTTTGTTTAGCAGTGTAAATTTAGTGTCCCCTCAAAATAACTCAAAATACAGCCAATAATAGCTGAACCCCTGGCAACAAAAGTGAGTACACCCCTAAGAGAAAACGTACAAATTGAGCACGATTAGTAATTTTCCTTCCCCTGTGTCATGTGACTCAATAGTTTTATGCTGTCTCAGGTGTTTCCAGATAGCAGGTGAGTTAAATTTGGTATAAAAGCTCTTCCACTCTCTCAACCTGGCCACTGAAAGTTCAACATGGCATCTCATGACAAACAACTCTCAGAAGACCTGAAAAAACAAATAGTTACTTTGCATAAAGATGGCCTAGGCTATAAGAAGATAGCCAACACTCTGAAACTGTGCTGCAGCACAGTAGCCAAGGCCATCCAACGCTTTAAGAGGACAGGTTCTTCTCAGAACAGACCTCGCCATGGTCAGCCAAGGAAGCTGAGTGCACGTTCTGAGCGTCACATCCAAAGATTGTCTTTGAAAAACAGACGGATAAGTGCTTCCAGCATTGCTGCAGGTATTGAAGGGATGGGAGGTCAGCCTGTCAGTGCTCAGACCGTACGCCGCACACTGCACCAAATTGGTCTGCATGGTTGTCCTCGAAGGAAGCCTCTTCTAAAGACGATGCACAAGAAAGCTCGCAAACAATTTGCCGCAGACATTCAAACTAAGGACCAGGATTACTGGAACTATATCCTGTGGTCTGATGAGACCAAGATAAACCTATTTGGTTCAGATAGAGTCAAGCGTGTGTGGTGGCAACCAGGTGAGGAGTACAAACACAAGTGTGCCTTGTCTATCATTAAACATGGTGGTAGGAGTGTCATCATGTGGGACTGCATGAGTGCTGCTGGCATTGGGGAGCTACATTTCAATGAGGAACACATGAATTCTGACAAGTACTGTGACATACTAAAGCAGAGCATGATCCCCTTCTTCTGGAAACTGGGCCATAAAGCAGTGTTTCAGCATGATAAAGACCCCAAAGGCCAAGCATGTCTCCAGACCTAAGCCCCTTAAAACACCTCTGGGGCATCCTGAAAAGGAAGGTGGAGGAGCACAAGGTGTCAAATGTCCACCACCTTGGTGATGTTGTCATGGAGGATTGGAAGAGGATTCCAGTGGCAACCTGTGAAGCTCTGGCCAACTCCATGTCCAAGAGAATTAAAGCTGTGCTGGAAAGTGATGGTGGCCACACAAAATATTAACTTTAAAAAAAATTTCTAAGGGGTGTACTCACTTTTGTTGCCAGGAGTTCAGCTATTATTGGCTGTATTTTTAGTTATTTTGAGGGGACACTAAATTTACACTGCTAAACAAAGTTTACACTGACTACTGTTCATTGTGTCAAAGAGTCATTTCTGCAGTGTTGTCCTATGAAAAGATATAAATACATGTTTGCAGGAATGTGAGGGGTGTACTCACTTTTGTGACATACTGTATGTAAGAAACTCTGAAAACTGGACTGACACCTTTTTTAATTTACTATAACTTCTATGTTAAATATCTTTGACACAATTTACGTTGTAAAAGCACTAGATAAATAAAGATGAATTAAATTGAATCTGCTTAAATGTGTACATGTTAATGGACCAAATAAAATATGATCTGATTTATTTTACATTTAATGAGCATCAAAATTACAGTGTGTGTAGCCAATGTTTCCAGTGTCTTTTCACTTTTCAGCTTTTGATGAGAGTTTTTAAGACTTGATGAAAACTAATGTTTTATTTATTTATTTCAGACCTAATTGAAGAGAATGAGGGGAGTAAAGAGGAGGAACATCATGTCAAAATTGAGGAAAAAACTCTTTTACAGACTGATGGTATTTTGAAAAGGAGAGACAAGAATCGCTTCACCTGCACTCAGTGTGGAAAGAGTTTTGGAAGAAAATGCAATCTAAAGATTCACATGAGGATCCACACTGGAGAGAAACCGTTCACCTGCACTCAGTGTGGGAAGAGTTTCAGCCAGTCATCATCCCTTAATCATCACATGAGTATCCACACTGGAGAGAAACCATTCACATGCACTCAGTGTGGGAAGAGTTTCAGCTGCTCATCAAACCTTAATCAACACACGAGGATCCACACTGGAGAGAAACCATCCACTTGCACTCAGTGTGGGAAGAGTTTCAGCCAATCATCAAACCTTAATCTACACATGAGGATTCACACTGGAGAGAAACCATTCACATGCACTCAGTGTGGGAAGAGTTTCATGCGCTCATCACACCTTAATCAACACATGAGGATCCACACTGGAGAGAAACCATTCACATGCACTCAGTGTGGGAAGAGTTTCAGCCAATCATCATCCCTTAACCTACACATGTGGATCCACACTGGAGAGAAACCATTCACATGCTCTCAGTGTGGGAAGAGTTTCAGCAAATCATCACACCTTAATCAACACATGAGGATCCACACTGGAGAGAAACCATTCACTTGCACTTAAGATGCGGTCACACTGAACTTTTCTTCCCATAGACTTCAATTCATACGCACGCGAATGCGATAGACCGAAAACGCAAGTTCGTGCGTCAAGTTTTGCCATTCACTGCGTTGCGAAGTTCAAGCTTGGTGAACTCTGACCTGCGACATCGCATCACTTGACTGTGAGACAAATCGAAGATTAAAACATGACCTCTCTGGACAGAAATGTAAAATATGGACCAATCGCTCACTTTTTTAAAATGTCTAATCATCTTGTTTAATCCCGCCCCTTTTCGCAGCGCCATACAACAGAATTTCGCATGCTCAAACTCTAGTGTGACTGCAGCTTTGGTGTGGAATGAGTTTCAGCAACTCCTCAGACCTTAATAAACACATGGAGACACACACTGGAGAGAAACCATTCACATGCACTCAGTGTGGGAAGAGTTTCAACCGATCAGCTAACCTTAATGAACACATGAAGACCCACACTGGTGTGAAAGAGTATATGGGCTTGAGTGTGAGAAGACTTTTATTCCAGCTCCAAAATTGCACCAGACAATTCACACTGGAGAGACCGTACAAGTGTTCACACTGTGACAAGAGGTTTAATCAGTTAACACATCTGAAAACACAAAAGAGGATTCACACTGGAGAGAAACCGTACAGATCTGATCAGTGTCTACAGAGTTTTGCTTCTTCGGTGCAGCAAACACAATGATGGCGGCTGAGAGAAGAACAGTTTCATAAACATCTGGCAAACAGCACCTCTGCGGCTTAAAATCTCTTTGCAAGTGATTGTACAGGTGCGGATACATCTGTACTCCACTCTCCAGTGTATTCATGTAGCTAGTGTTGTTTTGGATGATGTTCTCTGTCTGACTCCCTGAAATAGAAAAAATCACAGGGAAGACACCGCATGTCAAAGAAGGTGGAGCTCCAGCAGGTTAGTTTGCAGTATACCAGTGCCTCAAATTTAGAAAGCCCATTCAATTGTCCTGTGTTGCAGCTTTTATTAGTAAAGTTTCTTTACTTTTAGGCTCAATATTCTTTCTAGTTTACTACATTTACTTTTTTGAGTAGAATACAAACTTGATGAATATTTTATGATTTAGGCAGAGTGACAGGTATTAAGTTTTACAATATTAGTACACTGTGATGATCCCAAAACTCCAGAATGGAGTATGTGGTAAATCCTGACTGGATGCCTGCATTACTCATCAATGGGGATATAAAAGTTGTTGTGCTAGCTACCCCAGGACACTGTGGCTACTCAGGAGTCCTCATGTCAAGACCTGCCATCTCATTGATTTGTTTTGCATTACTTGTATCATGTAGTTAAAGTGTCGTTGTGAATATATCCTAAGTTCTTTATCTTTATTATTATTATTATCCTTAGACATTTGTTGGTTGCTTTGATTGATTGTTCTATGAGTTGCATTTTATAATAAATAATTTGCATTCAGGCTATTTTGTTGGTTCATCTCTCTTTTATGTTGTGACTCAAACAAGCGGGTCATAACACTTTGTAAAATGTATCCGGTTGTATCCGGGATCTTGTCCTTTCAGTTATGACTAAAGGTGAGAGTAGGAACCTAGATTGAGCGGTAATTTGAGAACATTGCCTTTCAGCTCCTTCACCACAACAGACAATCACATCAACTGCATTACTGCTGCCGCTGCACTGATCCATCTTTTAATCTCACATTCCATTCCTCATGAAAGAAAAACACAGATACTTGAACTTCATTTGGGGTAAGGACTCTCCTCCAAACTGGAGATGACCACCACCTTCCAGTCAAGCACCATGGTTTCTGACTTAGAGGTGTTGTTTCTTTCCCTGCCATGTCACACTCAGCAGCAAAAACATCCCACTGCATGCTGAAGGTCCATGTCCTATGAAGCCAAAAGGACAACGTTATCTGCAAATGGCAGAGACAGTCCTAGCCTGCACCTAAAATTCTGTCAGTAAAAAATATTATATTTTTGAGATCAGCCTCAAAAATAACAAATTTACCAAATAAAATGAATAAATAGGTGGATGGATAGACATTGTAGTAGAGCTCTTTCAGAACGGATGGATCAGTGCACGATTTGTCTCAGACTGAAGGAGTAATAATGAAATAAATTGTAACGGTGGTGTGACGATGACAACGGAGGCGAGGATCCAATTGCAGATATTTATTAAGAGTCAGTATAGCGGTGGTCAATCAGGGGCAAACAGGTGTATACAGGAAATCCAAATCATAATCGTAGAACAGGCAAGGAGTCAAAAGGCTGGCAGCAGGCAAGGATAAACAGAAAGCAAGGCTAAGATCAAAAACATGATAAACAGGAACAAAGAAAACACGTTGTAAAGTTACTAAACAGATCGCAATACTCAGCAATGACTGAGCGTGTGTGTGCTGCTTTTGTAGTGTGTGTAATCATTCTCAGACAGTCCTGCAATGGTGTTTATGTGCAATCAGTCGTGATATGGAACAGGAGTGTGTGTTGCATGGCTGGAAATGTAGTCCTTAACATGGCTGATCTGTAGTTCACGGAAGTATGTGTGTGTGAACCAGCGATCTCTGACTTAGGAGATCGCTGGTGATCGTGACAAATAATGATGATAAATTGTTTGCTCATATTTTCGCCCAAAGGATGAAGTTATGCTTAGATACAATTATAGATGAAGGTCAATCAGGTTTTATGCAAGGACGTCACATTAGCAATAATATTAGATTGATTTTAGATCTAACTGATTATAAAGAATTTATAACTGATAATAGTTATATTTTATTTATAGATATATATATATAAAGCCTTTGACACTGTAAAACAAACATTTTTATTTGGTTTATTATGACTTTTTGGTTTTGGTCAGTACTTTAAAACGGCAACACAAACTTTATATACTGAGTGTAATAGTTCAGTTAAACTTCCATGGGGAACAACTCATCGTTTAATATTTCTCAGGGAATAAAATAAGGAGATCCAGCAGCTGCATTTCTATTTCTTTTAGTTCTGCAAGCATTGGCCTTACTTATACACAATGACCCCTTTCAAGGTATTAATGTTAGAGACAGAGAAATTAAATGTCGTCAGCTTGCTGATGATGCAGCTATTTTTAAAAGATATTTCACAAGTTAAAAAAGTTCTAGAATGCCTCAAGATATTTTCTAAAGCTTCAGGATTATCATTAAATATTAAAAAGTGTACCCTATTCCCACTTAAAGACAAAAACATTCCTTTTACTGAGTTTGAAGGTATTTCAGAAGTTACTTGCCTTGGCATTATTATCTGTCAAGATCAGTCAAATGGGAAACATTCTAATTTACAACATCCTTTGATGAAAATGAAAAAGAAATTTGACATGAGGCTCATGAGGGATTTATCACTTAAAGGAAGGATTCTTTTGTCAAAAACTGAAGGTCTGTCATGATTGGTGTACTCTGCTAAAGTATTGGATGTACCAAAATCAGTTATTGAAAATTGATTCAGGGCTGTTTAATTTCATATGAAAAAACAAACCTCACTATTTCAATAAAAATATTTGATGTAATCCATATAATCAAGGAGGTATGAATGTGCTTAATTTTGATACTTCAATACAATTTTTAAGTTGAATTGGATTAAACATTATATTAAACATAAAACGGAAATATGGTATTTAATCCCAAACCTTATTTTTGAAAAAGTCGGTGGTTTCGAGTTTCTTTTAATGTGTGACTTTGAGATTAATAAACTCCTCATTCAGTTTTCTCATTTTCACAGGCAGACTCTTTTATGTTGGATTAATCAATACAAACACATTTTTTCTCCCCATAAACAAATAATATGGAATAATAAAACTGTCAGATATAAGAACAAATCATTTTTTATGATAACTGGGTTAAAAAGATATTCTATTGGTCTCAGAGTTATTAAACGATGAAGGATATTCATTGACTTATACTGAATCTTTAGAGAAGTTTAGTTTTCCAGCGCCTCCACGAGATTATAGTAGAGTAACTGATGCAATACCAGCCGGCCTGGTGAGGCTTTTGCAGGGTTACAGTGAAGCAAATAAACTAACAGTTAAAAATGAGATTCTATTAGATGGTGTTGATATCAAAGATAGGAAATGTAATAATACATTTCTTAGAAGTTTGATTCATTATCCTGCAACTTTTAGACACAAGTACTTCTGGAATAACCCATTTGAGAATATCAACTGGAACTTGGTCTGGACTTACAACAACAAATATTGTGTCACTAATAAAATCAGTGAAATCTGCTTTAAAATTACACATAAAATATATCCAAACCACCAGTTTCTAAAGAGATATAAAGATGATCTGTTCTGATCTGATCTGTGAGACTGTTATGAGTTTGTTTGTTTATTGTGTTAAAAATTTCTGGTTTGATGTTGAATGTCTATTTAATATACTGAGTGGTCATACAATTATCATTAAGAAAAGAGACGTCATATTTTACAGAGATAAAAAAGACATAGATAAGAATCTCCTGTTTATGTTAAATCTTTTGATATTATTAGGCAAGTTTCATACACACACGTGTAAATGGTGGAAGCAGAAGCCGAACATCTTCCATTTCAAGGCTGATCTAAAAATCTATTTTGAAACTCTTAAAGGACTTTCAAGCTGTAAAGCGCCCAGAACTGTGAATATACTTCAAAAGCTAAACTCCTCTTCTCTATGGTAAATGTTGTGTATACCCGCTCTTGTTTTTTACTTGTTTTTCTTCTTTCTTTCTTTCTTTCTTGTTTCCTTTTTGTTATTCTGTTTAAAGATGTCAAGCTAAAAAGTGAATATTTTATTGGAAGATTTGTTATGAATTTGACTGGAAATGTTCTGCAAATACAATAAAAAAGTCAGTCCAAATAGCTTTAAAAAATATAAAATATATATATATATATATATAT
>CAIGQQ010028724.1:50683-95399 GCA_903798035.1 Danio albolineatus | reverse complement strand
CAGCCTTCCTCTGTCACCATACAGCCAGACAATCTACAAACACAGCAGTAGTCCACGTCACACAGTTGGACAATCACACATCTCTTTGTGTTATGAAAATGCTGACTGTTGTTTCTGCTCATGTGAACAGCAGTGATGAACACACACATCCTGATGACCTCTCCTTATTGATCAACCCCTGAGATCAGCAAACACACTCACACATTCAACAGGGACTCAGAATCCTCTTTATAACTGTACAGAGCAAAGACAATGTTCATAATACATCACATGAAGCTGTAAAGTCTACTGTGAGGAGGACGACACACTTGACCACAGAAGGACATCTTAAAGTAATGTATAAAACACAACTGACAATTATTAGATCATTGAATTTCATCATTAATCTTTAATTACATTTGTATAGATATGAATAAAATCACAGCCCTGCAGATGTTTTGTTTCTTCTTCTGCCAATCCACTAAAGAGCTCCACATCTGGGAACACTTTAGGGCTGTTCACACTGCTTTTAAACCAGGTAAAGACACGTTTCACACCTGTAATCTGAAAGCAGTGTTAGTGCAGCATTTTACCCAGGGTTATGAAGCCCTGCTATGGAGTGGTGTTAGCATCGTGTTTGTAGCGTTAATCCTGCATTGTGCTGCTAAGTTTGTCCAGTGTGAAATCAGAAGCTGATCAGAGGCTCATGACATGTCAAAAATGGGAAGCGTGCATCATGTAAACAGCAGTCAGTGAGAGAAAATAAATATTCAAAGATGGAAAGTGTGTAAACTGGAGTGATCAGGAGATGTTAGATGACATGATTTGCTCCTTGTTTTTATTCATATGTACTTTTGTCTTTGTCTTATTTAAACTAATGACCTACAATAGAGACATTTTATATACCTGACAACATGAGGGTTCATTTAGCTCATTAAACACATTTGGCCATTTCAATCTGTTTCCCAGTACTGGGTTGTGACTAGAAGGGCATCCGCTGGGTAAAACATTTGCTGGAATAGTTGCTGTTCTTGTAATCAGCAACGTAACAACACAAATATGCTAACAAGAGCGTTAAACAGATGTTTAGGATGTACCATATTGAATCATCTGTTAATCAATACTCTGGATTATATGTTAACTACAGGTATAGTATAAGCAGTGTGAAACATAATTACTGATAAACCATAGTTCCTATTATCCTGGGTTTAGTATCACCCAGGGTTAACATATTCAAGCATGACAAGCCCTAATGTGAAATAATGTGGGCTAATATGAAATCTTTATTGTTGAGATGAAAAATATTTACCTCAGTGTCTCCAGTTTACAGTTTGGACTCTTCAGTCCATCAGAGAGAAGCTTCACTCCTGAATCCAGCAGGTCATTGTTACTCAGGTCCAGCTCTCTCAGGACACAGTTTGAGGATTGTAGAGCTGAAGACAAACTCTCACAGGACTGAACAGTGAGATTACAGCCCTGTAGCCTGTGTAGAGGACAAAAACAAATATTGATGTGTTAATCTGGTGTGTTTAATTGTTTGAAGCACATTTGACTGTAGTGACTGGTATAACTTCACTAATTAGTGAGCACATCATGTTATTTTAGCTTTAACTAGAATTTATGTACATAAAACACAATTAAATGGCTTCCTTCAGATGTCTGAATAAACTAAGACATATTTTTATCAAATAAAAAGAAGATCATGCAAAAAGGTCCAGAGATTAAAAACAATAAAGCACATGAACAAAACTAAATAATAGTTAATAATTTCCTTCAGCACATTTAAATGTTGCACATCTAGGGACAAAATAAAAGCAAACAGAGATATAGACAGAATAGAAATATAGAAAATAAAAAATATATATTTATCAATGGCAGTGATAAGGACTCCCTCACCCGTGAGTGCAAAATTAAGAACACGCTATAGCTCTGTGCTCCAGCTGTTTATCCTGATCCACAGGATCTGCTCTGGTTTACTGTCCAGTAGTCCCTGCCTTGGCTTTGTCCTCCTCCCTGTTCATCTGCCTGTCAGTTTCCCCCTCACCATCTGTCCTGTACCCTGTCATGGTTTTATTAACCTGCCTCTCACCCATCACCCTTGTCCACTGTAGCCCCTCCAGTGTGCTGAACTCACTCTAGTTTAGTGTTTTCCTCTGAGGATCATCTAGAATCTGCTCCTACAAGGGAGTTATGTCATGGTTCTGGCTGTCCTGTCCTTGTACTGTTGTGTTGTCCTTGTATTCTCTGTGTGCCACGCCAGTTTTCCCCATGTTACCCTTGTTAGTTGGCCCAGTTACTCTCCATCCCCTTGTTAACTTACTAGTCTCTGTGTATTTAAGCTCCTCTGTTCCAGTCATTATTTGCTGATCATAGTTTGCTGTATGTGTGTATATTTCTCCTGCCTGTGTTTTCTGGTCTTCAGCTCTGCCCTTTTCTTCGTGTATGAATTATATTTAACATTAGAACTGCACCTAGATCCAGCTCTTGCCTTTGCTTATACCTGCCTGCACGATTAGAAGAAGATACAATAAAGAAGAGGTTTGCACGGTAGTTCAGTGATTAGCACTTTCAACTAACAACAAGAATGTTACTAGTTCGAGTGCCAGCTCCAGTTTCCCCCACAGTCCGAAGACATATGGTATAGGTGAATTTGATAAACAAAATTTGCCATAGTGTTTGTGTGTGTGTGTGCACATGTTTGTTAATGAGAGAGCGTATGGGTGTTTATAAACATAACAAAAAGTATTTATTCAATATTAATCAGGGGATAGTGATAGTGATTCGAGTGAGTGATTAACCTTTATAGTAAACACTACAGTACTAGTGGACTCAAAGGCAATGGCCAATATCGACCCTGAACAGGGACACAGATCATTGTTACTTGATAATTACCAGCATAGAAAAGGTCAAAATAGACAGAATGGAGAAAACACCGTCAGTGTGATCATTCCTGCTCATAGATAATGCAGTTTAATAGTTTATTTGCTGTTTTTTAAAGAGATAATTTACCCATTTACTCATCATCAAGTGGTGCCAAACCTTTATAATTTTCTTTATTTTGCTGAACACAAAAGAAGATTTTTTTAAGACTGATGAAAACCATTAGCCATTGACCTCCATAGTAAGAGAAACAATTGTTATATAAGTCAATGGTTAAAGGTTTTTATCCCTTAAGCAACCACTGCCAATACATTAATTAATCTGAATGTTATTTAAAACTATTAAAATATTAAATACTAAACAATTATTCACAGTATTTAGAAGTGCCGACAATATCAATATTGTGCATGTCCATTAACATTATTGTATTATTTAATATCAGCAAATGTCAATTTCCTAGATAAAAAGACTTTGACTTACAGAGCTCTTTTGGAGGATTTGATGACTGCTAATAGTCTGATAAGACACTCGTCTGATCTCTGGAATTCCTGAAGCTCAAACTCCTCCAGCTCCTCCTCTGAGGTCAACAACACAAAGACCAGAGCAGACCACTGGGCAGGTGAAAGATCAGCAGATGACAGACTTCCTCTACTAAGGTGAGACTGAATCTCTTTCAGCAGAGTTTGATCATTCAGTTCATTCAGACAGTAGAACAGATTGATGGATCTCTCTGGAGACAGATTTCCTTCAATTTTCTGCTTGATATATGCAATTATCTCCTTTTTGCTCTGGTCTCTGTCATCCTGCTGTGTCAACAGGCCTCGTAAGAGTTGTCGATTGGACTGGAGTGACAGACCGAGAAGGAAGCGAAGGTAAAGGTCCAGATGTCCATTGTCACTTTCCAGAGCCTTGTCCACTGCAGTCTTCAGCAAATCAATCTTGGACTCATTTCTTCTTTTTACTGCTCGTTTC
This sequence comes from Danio albolineatus, assembly GCA_903798035.1. Classification (NCBI taxonomy): domain Eukaryota; kingdom Metazoa; phylum Chordata; class Actinopteri; order Cypriniformes; family Danionidae; genus Danio; species Danio albolineatus. Next base: position 91,568 of record CAIGQQ010028724.1, on the reverse strand, counting down.
GTGTTGCGGTCTAGAAACAGATGTTGATAAAGGGCTGCAATAAACTCCTGAATGCTCAAGTGAAGAAAGCAATACATGGTACCAAGAATGATTCCTTTCTCCTTCTTAAAGATCTGGGTACACACGCCCGAGTACACCGATGCCTGATAGACGTCAATGCCACAGTCTTTCAAATCGCTCTCATAGAAGATCACATTGTTTCTTTCCAGCTGCTGGAAGGCCAGTTTCCCCAGTGAAAGGATGAGGTTTGGATCCCAGGAGACATCTGGTGTGTTTTCTCCATCATATTTTCGTTTGCTCTGCTGGATCTGAAAGCGGAGAAAGTGTGTGTACATCTGGGTCAGAGTCCTGGAAGATTCCTGCAGTGTTTCAGCATTAGCCCTGTGTTTCAGTTTAATATTTCTATTCTCCTTCAAAACGTTCTGGAGAACAGTGGCTGAAATCCAGCAGAAGACTGGGATGTGGCACATAATAAAGAGACTCTTTGATTGTTTAATGTGGTCAATGATTTCTCTGGCCTGATTCTGATCTGTGAGTCTCTTTCTGAAGTACTCCTCCTTTTGGGCATCACTGAATCCTCGTATCTCTGTCAGCCGGTTGATACAGTCTGCAGGAATCTTACTGGCAGCTGCTGGTCTGCTGGTGATCCAGATGAGAGCAGAAGGAAGCAGATTTCCCTTGATGAGGTTCGTCAGGAGAACATCCAGAGAGACTGAAGATGATACATCACGACACGTCTCATTACCAGCAAAGTTCAGGAGAAGACGACATTCATCCAATCCATCAAGGATGAACAGGACTTTGAATCGTGTCCTTCTTGTAAGATCCAGTCCTTCAGTCTCTGGGAAAAACTGAGTTATGAGGTCTTTTAGACTTTGACTCTCTTTCTCCCTTAAGTTCATCTCTCTGAATGGAAGAGGAAATATAAAGCTGATGTCTTGATTTTCTCTTCCTTCAGCCCAATCCAGAACAAACTTTTGCACAGAGACTGATTTCCCAATGCCAGCAACTCCTTTTGTCAGGACAGATCTGATCTGTTCGTCTTGTTCAGGTGCTTCAAACAAATGTTTGCATTCAACCTGTATTTCTAGCGACTGATGACATCTGGAAACAGCTTCAATCTGTCTTATCTCATGTTCAGTGTTGACCTGTTCACTCGCACCCTGAGTGATGTAGAGATCTGTGTAGATGTTATTCAGAAGTGTGGAGTCTCCTTGCTGAGCAACTCCTTCAAACACACTTTGATATTTCTTCTTCAGGCTACATTTAAGCTGATTAATGAAGAACAGCTCATCTAAACACAGAAACAGATAGTTTTAGTCTTGACTTTTCCAGCTATATTTGTAAGTGTCAGTCTGACAGATGGCCATGAGTCTCTTACCCTCGAGAGTATCAGCAGCTTGATCTTGCTTCATCTCTCTCAGGAAGAAGAGTGTGAGATCAAGAGCTGCTTCTGTGATACTGCTTCTGTTCTCATTAAACTCCTTTACAAACTCTTGTCTGTTTTCTTCTTGTAAGATTTTCTTAAAGTTTTTCAGTTCATTCTTCAGAAACTTGATAATTTTACTCTCAATATTCTATATTTGAAAAAAAGAGAGGAACAATACATCACAAAGAAATTCATTCAAATACCGTTGTAAATACAAAAAAAGCTATTTAATAATTGAAAATATATTATTATACAGGTCTGTAAGTGCTCGATTCTGATTGGCTAAACATTTTTTTACAGTGTTCTGTTATTTTTAAACAAAAACACACAGCTAAATCTGTTCAGGCAGGCTTTTGAGAACATTACTTTGCCATATCACTATGCTGAACGATTTCAGTTATTTCACAGCTACAACAATTGAATCACATTAAAACATAACAGAAGACTTTGGATGAGCTGTGTAAGAAACTAGTCCTACATAGAGGAGCAGTTTGAGAACAAAAACCTGACAAATGTCTAAATTACAACATCTGAACTGTGGCTTAAGCTGTGGAAACCATAGTATCCCAACAAGCATATGTGTGTGTTTAATTGAAGACTTCAAGACATCGAATCAAAAACAGCTTGGCTAAAATAAGATTAAATTTGTAAATAATGACTACACATATCAAGTCTGTCTAATCGGTGTATTTGGTGACTTGTCAAGTGTTGAGCTATTCTAAGATGTCTATTACATTTTTCAGTGAAAACCTAAATTTTGCCTTGTTTTAGCCAAGCCATCTTTGTTTAAGTGTCTTTTAAACACAAAATCACTTTGTGCCATGTGTGGAATCTCAGATCCTTTGAATTATTAGGAAATAATGCACACCAGAGGTATAATGACATCATCATGAGTATCACAGGGGTGTATTATTTTCTAATAACTCAATGAACTGGAGTCAATTATTTCTTATTTAACAAATACATTGTATTTCTTCAAAAACGTAAATACATGAAAAATAACATTTACAAATGACATGTTTTACAGAATCACTATCTTTTCAATAACATATTGTTATAATATGAATTTAAAATAAATTTTCCCACCTGGAAGATCTTCAGGAGATTGCTTCTGAAACTCTTTTGGCTTCTGTGAGTATTGTTTCTTGAATCTAGTAGCTCATGTTCAAAACTGTTAACAAATAAAACTACTGAGGCAAACAAATACAGATATATCTCAAAGACATTAAAAAATATTGAATGTTCTGTAGACCTCATGATAAGGAGACAGTCGGGACAGTGAACTTGTGCAATTGATCCATTGCATTGTCACATATTAAATTGAGCTGAGAAATTATAGACATAACCAGGACGTTCCCCATCAGGTCGGGAAAATTGACTTGTGTCTAGAAGAGACACTATTGGGAGAGTGTATGGAAAACACCACAACAGCTGAGCCCGTTGTGCATTTGGAAGCACAGCATGAGCACACAATATCACCAAAGGTGCAACCTTCTAAAGGTATCCCTAGGCCTATAATTACCAGAGTATGGGAATAGTTTAGAATTTTGGGCGTTGAATAGTATCTTTTTACCTAGCTAACTGTAGTCAAGACATTTTTTAAATATGACAGTATGCTGGGAAAGCATGCCAGTCTCAAAGGGGAAGGGTGGTGCAAGGCAACTTGCTACCCAATGGGGAGACCTGGTGACAATAATATATGCGCTTCATATGATAAGTTGGTTAGCAGGTAGGGAAGACACAAATCTGCCTGAAAAGGGGAAATGCTCTGTGACTGAACAACGGATGTAGAATCGTTGCCCTAGAGGTTGCCTAATCTCTGAGACAGGAAGTGAATCCTCAGGAGAATTCCTCAAGGATGGGTCGTCACGAGGAGTGTGAGTTAAGAAACTCAGGTCCAGTTGGACCCCGGAGGTGCACCAAGCAAGACCTGCTCCTCGTCCTCCCTGAACTTGCACAAGGTCTGTGTGAGCAGGCTCACTGGGAAAAAAAACGCATACTGCTTAAGCCCCGGGGCCAGCTGAGAGCCAGCACATCTGTGCAGAGCAGGGAAAAAAGCAACTGGCATTGAGCGGACTTGTGAGAAGCAAACAGGATGACCTGGACTTCTCTGAAGTGTGCCCATATTACCTGGACCATGCCGGAGTGGAGTTTCTATTCTCCAAGGAGTGTGAGCTGCTGTGAAAGCATGTCTACTGGCATGGTTGAGCTTGCATGGAATATGAACAGTGTGCATTGATTTTCAGCCTCATGACTCCTGGCTTCATCTGTGAGAACCATAGTATCCTAATAAGCATATTTTTGTGTTTAATAGAAGACTACTAGACATCCCATGAAAGATGGCTTGGCTAAAGTATGGTTACATTCGAAATTTGGAACAACTACACATGTGAAGTCTGTCTAATCTGTGTATTTGGTGACTTGTCTAGTGTTGGGCTACTCTTAGACGTCTATTAGATTTTTCAGTTCCAGGCTACATTTTGTCTTTATAAGCCCAGCCATCATTGTTTAAGTGTCTTTTAGCAGAGGAAGAGCAGATGGTAAGTGAGCTGTGCTGACAATTCTAGCCAGCATGTGTTTCCATTCCAGCACCGGTAGGAAGCGGTGGAGAGTGAGAAACACTGCCAACAGCTCCAGGCAATTGATATGTCAACGAGAACCAGCAGCTGCATGCTAAATACACACAGCCCCCCAGCCCATACTGGAAGTGTCTGTTAAAGTGACAGTATGACTGGACAGACGGAAGGCCAGATCCATCCAGATTCTGAAAGTGTGGCAACACAGTGAAGTGATGGTCACCCTGTGCATACTCGCACACCATGCCAATCTGGGGACTCGATTGTGAAGCCAGTGCTGAAGTGGACAAATTTGAACAATCTGAGCAGCGAGATAGTGGCCGCAACCTGATATGGCCCAAGAGCCTCTGAAAAAACGTCAGTGAGACCATTGTTATCCAGTCAAACTGTATCAGACAGGGCAGCACCGTAATGGAGACAGAGGACAGCAATCTGATGCTGAAGAGGCATGGCCCGCAGCAGTGTGGGTTCTGCCTGTGAGAGACCCAGATTACCCACCCAAGGATCTCGGCTTACCCCTCGAGGTGGCGCTCCCTGAAAGATGGGGACGGGGTCTGGAAGGATTTGTCTCACATCAGCTCCTACTCTAGTCAGTCCGACGGTGGGACTAGGGGGACAAGCACAGCCATCATGCTCGACTCTAGATCTGTGACCACGCATTGTATCCCAGATGGTGGTAGCGAGCTCAATCTGTCATCTGAACATGACAGCTCACCCTCTGATGCTGTGATGAGCATCTGATCTCTGGTGTCAATGGGTGAAAGCATGGGCATCCCAGGGGACAAACCAGCACAAATGTGATAAGCCACCACTGTAACCCTCAGATCTACCTGAGTGCTCACCACTTTCGAGACTTTTAAAGTATTCTTTTTATTTAATTCCTAAAATGTTTTCTAAAAGTTCTGAATCGATTCTGTATTCAGATTAGATTGCAACATGCGGGTCTGCGTGAGCTCAAACTCTAAACAGAAAAACAGCTAATAGGCACACATATGCATCCCGCAGAATTTGCTTCATTTGGACAGATGGATAATTGCAGACTGTTATTATCTGGTGCTTCTGTTACGTTTTGTTGCTGACTTCAATATGCCGTTGAAATTCCATCCGCACCCAAAAGTGAAACCTTGAGTCGTTATAGATTCCATTTATCAAACACAAGCACAGAAACTTAGGTTTCCTGGGTGAAATTTTAAGTTGTAAAGATATTAATGTACAGGAGAAAGTACAGGAAAACTAAGTAAACAATCATTTTGGAATTTGAATCAAATCAGATCTTGAGGTCCCTAAAGGTTCCCACCCCTAGTGACAAAAAAGGTAAAACCCAAAATACCTTTTGGCAGACGATGGTGTTTTCTCTCTGAGGTTTGCTGGATGATGTTTTGACCTCCCTAAACATAAAAACCTACAACAATGACAAAATTAATTTTGACTGGTGTCACCAGCTCGAGTGCCCACCAGACACACTAGAGGGCACTCTACACCTCATATCAGCCACTGTCGCAACTCTGCACAACTTAATTCCAACCCAAATTAAACACACCTGATCAAACTAATTGAGTCCTTCAGGCTTGTTTGAAATCTACAGGTAAAGCTGCTGTAGGGATGAAAATTATTATATGCATTTGTTTATATGGCAGAACATGTGTTTTTCCCCAAAGAGAACTCACACAAATTCCTGATAAAATCAGGAACTGCTTTGTGGACTGTGGGGGTTTGATGATGTAGTCATGTGTCGATTGGTCAGTTTGAATGTCTCAGGTTTTAGGCTTTGGTCACATGGTCAAGAAGGGTACAAAGGAAGGTGTTATACGGAGCTCTGTCTCTTTCTTCACCTGCTCTGGCCCTTGGCATCTCCTGCTCTTTCTCTCTCTATCTCTCTCTCCCTCCCCCTCTCTCTCTCCCTCTCTCAGGTAACTTTAATTTACATTTAAGCTGGGTACAATTATTATCATATGTTTTTATCATTTCATGTTTTATTGTGTCATACAGTTATTTGTAACAAATTCAGTTGTAACCATAGAGAATTATTGTCATTAAATCATCTCATTTTCAAATATTTGTCAATTACTTTTGATTTAACATCAACATTTAATGGCTCCATATTGCAATACAATATAATCACATAATAGCAACGCTCTCCCACATTTAAAGCTATTAATATTGCCCTTATTTCCGCTTTTGGTATAAGTTTGCAGAAGGATGGTTTTGACTAAAATGTACAGTTTTTTACCATCATACTGATAACTTTTAGTCATTCGGCAGAACTACAGTTCAGAACCGCTGTAGTTAAAAAAACCAGCCTTACACTGCGGTCACATTAGAGTTTGTGTGTACAAAATTCTGTCGTACGGTGCTGTGAAAAGAAGCGGGATTTCAACAAGATGATTAGACATTTAAAAATGTAAGCGATTGGTCCATATTTTAAATTTCTGTCGAGAGAGGTCAAGTTTTGATCATCGATTGGTCCCACTCAGTCAAGTAATGCGATTTCGCTGGTCAGAGTTCACCAAGCTTGAATATTGCAATGCAGCGACCTGCGAAACTTGACGCATGACCTCACGTTTCCGGTCTGACGCATTTGCATGCGTATGAATGGAAGTCTATGGGGAGAATAGTCCAGTGTGACCACAGCTTTAAGGTGTTGAAGTAGGGTTGGAAATCTGAAAATCTGCAGGGCTGCAGCCCTCCAGGAACAGAATTTGACACCCCTGGTCTACATGACCCCAATGCTTTCCACATCACATGATTCATATAAACTCAGCTCTGATAACCCTCAGACAGTTTACTCACACATAAGCATCGTTTTGACAGACATCCATTGCTGAGTATTGTTTCATGTTATGGACTTTATCAAGCGTTTCCTTGTTTGCTGGTTTTCCTGTGTTCTGTCTTTTTGGACTGATTGAATGTTTGCCACCTGTCCGACCTATGCTTGTTTATAAATTGAAAGTATAACCTACAGTATAAATACACTTAGCTTATCATCTAATAACTTTAAATATTGAGTGTTTTTTAATGTCTGTTTCAGTGTCAATATCTATATGTTTTCAAGACTTATTTATTGCTTGTTCCATGATCATGATTAACTATTATTTCTTTTCATTTTATGAATGTCTCCTTAAAACATCTACAAACTCATAAAACTGACACGAGAACCTGTTCAGGATTCACCACTGGAGGGCAAACTTAATGAATTTGTGTGATTCATGTGGATATTACACGGATCAAGCTTTCACCCCCTTGTGGAGAAATATTGAATTTCCAAACTTTTCGAAGGAGAAAATTCGTGAAAAAGCCTTGTTTATGGAAATCACGACTTGATTGTATTGATTGAATTGATTATAAAGCTTGTTTGGCATGCCGAGTTTGTAAGTTCAGAGGCCTGAATTCATAAGATCCTCGAGCCCGGGGCTCTCTCCCATTTGCAGGGCGAGAGGGGAGTTTTAGTTTACTGTAGGTAGATCTCGAGAACTCTCCTGCTGTAGTAGCTAATGAACAGATAGTGATTGCTCTTAAGAGATAACTACTTACTAGGAGCATGTCTATGAAGCTGATTTGGATTAGTCAAATACCATAAGTTGCATGTTTTCGGATGGTGGGAGAAAACCAGGGAAACCGTCGAAAAAACACACAGTAAACTCTGCACAGAAATGTCGGCTGGCATGGTAAGGACTAGAACCAGTGACGTTCTTGCTGTGAGGTAACAGTGCTAACCACTGGGCCAACATGCCACCGATCTAGGAAAGGAGGAGGAGTATGGGTGGAAGAGGGGATTCTTCAAAATGAAGATGGCTGTGATATGGAGCTTGGGGTATTTATAGTGGCTTAGGAGTCGTCTGATTGGTGAATCATGAATTGGTTAATGCAGGACTGGCCGCAAGCAATCATAAGCATGTGATCCTCTCCAAATTAGTTTATAAATAAACTTCACTTTTTTTTTCTTTTTTTTTTGATTGATTGCTCCAGTTTTGTCCCCTTGCCTGTCTAAAAGATACTGTGAATAAAAAACTAAAACCATCACTAGGTGCCTGTAAATGACTTAATTCACCAAAGATCATTGAGTCATTTGATTCATTCAAACAGCATCCTTTCTGAATCGTTGGTTCACATAATATGTTCGAAACAGTCCATCTGTGACCAATAATGTAAAACACAAAATACCTTTTCACAGATGATGGTGTTTTCTCACTGAGGTCTGGAGGTAAACCTTTAGACCAGTCACTCTTCAGAGACACAGAGCTGGACACAGATGATCCTGATCTCACCCTGAAGACACAAACACACCAGAGGTATAAACTGCAGGAGAATCTTCAGTCTCCTTTACAAGAGTTTATTAGTCAAATATGAGTTTGATCAGTTTAATTCAGCACAAACTAATCATCGGCTGTAGGTCTGTCTGATCAGATCTGTTACACACGAATTATGGGTAAACTGACGAGTGATGCACTGCCTTGTCATTCTGCAGAGCTCCAGATTTGAGGACAGCAAGACAAGTTCATTTACCATCATCTATCATGACTGAACGAGCAGGAGAACTCCTGAAACATCAATGATAAAAATTGCTGCCACCAAATCTATTGATCAGCAGCATATAGGAGCCCAACACAACATGATGACGACTGCGCTTCAGTGGAAACAGACTCAGACCAGAGGAATGGCTGATCAGTCCAGCACAGAAACAGCAGGGGAACGTGTGCAGGAAAAGCCCTTTATGACAGAAGATCGGGAACACTTTAGTTTAGGTCACGATTCATGCTATTAACTACCGGCTTATTAACTGCGTGATGTTAAGGTATTAACTGCTCATTAGTGGTCATAAAGTATGAATTATTATTGTGTATCCCTAATCCCACCCAAAACCTAAACCCACCTTCTACCTCACTAACTATTAATAAACCGCTGATTGGTTTGGTAATACCATCAATTGTGGCCTAAAGTCTTACCCAGAGATCTTCAAGCACTCTCCTGCAGAGCTCAGATACAACATCTAACACTTTAAACCCAACAGATCCACAACACAAATGACTTGATTCATTTATTATAAAAATACTCATCAGTTGCAGATATAAAAGAGACGATCTACCTGACAGCAGGTTGTGTGTTTTCACTCTTAAAACATATTGGGTTATCCATAGACGCGTCACTCTTCAGAGACACACAGCTGGGCTCTGCTCCTGCTCTCTTCTGATGAACTGAACTAAAACAGAGAAGATTAAAGTTCAGCGCTGCACACACTGGAGTCAACACACCTGATATTATTCAACAGTTCATCATTTAAACACTCTTTAAACAGCACTTTATGATACTTTTCATAATGATTGTACAAAAACGTTTTAGATGTGTGTTGTGTTAAATTATCAGACAGATTAAAACCACAATAACAGAGAGTAAATATAATATCTTGTAAAAAATAATCATATCAAATGTCATGTGTAGGCCTAATACCTGCATCTTGAAGACAAATCCTGATCTCCAGAAGTGAGTGTGTCCTCCATGATGGATCTGAAGAGTTTGTTTATCAGTTTCTTCTAGAGTTTCTGCTGGAGATCAATCACAGATCTCCAGTCACTGAGCAGCCTTTATCATTCAGCTGAATGCAGAAATAGACCAGCAGCTGCGACACTCAAATCCTGAAGATTGCCACGAGTAAACAAATGTCATCATCTTGCTTTAAGATGAAGTATTATAGATATCAAATCACATGAAAAAGTTTTCCATCTGACAAAACCTTGCTCATGAGTTTATAATCTCCTTGAATGACGATTTGTAAGATAATGGTGGATTCTGCCTGTGTAAAATGGCGGCACTTCGCGTAGCAGATTCTCCCTGAGCTCCGCTATCAGGAGTTTCACCCAGAGTGATGGACAGCCGCAGGTGCGAGGGCTACAGGCTAGGCTAGCTGGGTCAACACAGCTGTTTTCGGAAAGCACTTCAGATCATCTTACAGAGACCATTCAAGAGCTGTGCTTTCAGTGCACTTTTCCTGTTAGTTGACAACGCTCACATAATACGCTTGTAACAATTTCTTTCTTTCTTTCCTTCTTTCTTTCTTTCTTTCTTTATCTTTTTGTTTGTTTGTTTGTTTATTTACTTATTAATGACATGGGTGCATGCATCTGTTTGTAATTTTAATATGTTCTATTGTTTATAACTAGTTATAGTTTCCTACTATAGAAACATACTGTACACACATTTATAGGTAAAGCTAATATGTCCCATTTGGAAGGGACCACCCCTAGCAAACATTGGTCGGACGACGACGTGCTCTCCCCGGCCAAAAGGGGTCAAACAGGAAGGCACGAATGGTGTACTTTTGGTCTGCATACGGCGTACTCTCCAAGGCCACAATTGGTCACGGCAGGACGGCTCAAATGCACAACATGTCCTAAAATGCATTAATATACATTTGTATACATTTGTACATGTCTGTAATCGATTGGGGTTGCGTGTATATACAATTTTATGGACATATAGTTCAGTATATACCCAGTCGTGATTAGGTCCACACATGATGTCATTTACACGTGCATTTATAGTCCATCCTTACCCTCACTGAAATTATGAAATATACAAAAGTATTGCACGTACATCTGCAGAAGTTAATGTATATACGTGTCCCAAGTGAGTTATAAGAGGTTGTGGATGGACTTTATGGTAGTCACTTTGCAGCTTCTTACATTTTAGGCGACACTGATCGGCCCTGGCCAAAAGGGGTCGCAACAGAACGGCACAAATGGTGTGCTGTTGGTCCGCATACGTCGTTCTCTCCACGGCCAAAATTGGTCGCGCCAGGACGGCTTAAATGCACAAAATGTCCTAAAAGCATCAATATACACTTATATACATTTGTACAAGTTTATATTCGATTGGGGTTGCGTGTATTTACAATTTCATAGACATGTGATTCAGTATATACCCAGTCGTGATTAGGTCCACAAATTATCATTTATTTACATCTTGTCTGACAAATTACATTCATAAAATGCCCTGTGCGGTTAAGTGATTAAGTCACTCTTTCTAAAATCATGAGGCATAATGCAAAAATGCATAAATCATTTCATTGTTGCTCCTTTTTTTTGCCCCAAACGCTAACAAATCTCGCAATAGGACTGACGTTATCTCGCGAGATCCTACCTAGAGCATCGTTTTTTAAATTTCCTGTTTCATCCAGGATCACGCAAGGGGTGAAGGGGTTGAGGACGCACACCGGATGGCAAGGCGGGTCGATCCCAAGGCGGTTGGCAACAACTGGAATGTGAGTGGACAGGATAATGCAGACAGAAGTGACGAATCAGGAAATTAATTAGGAGATATCGACGTAGGTTGCGGGAATTTTGAAAAATGGGATACGGTTAAAAACAATAAACGGAAAAAAAAATGTAAGAATAAATCTGATGAAAGTGATTCGCATAGAGGTTCAACCTTAGAGGAAACCGAGACAGTGGAATACAAGATATTTGCAAAACCTGTTCAAAAAGGGGACACATGTGGAGCTATGAATCCGATACAGCTAACAAAAACACTGCACAAAGAAATTGGCATTATAAAAAGTGCTAAAATCTTGAGAAACGGATCGATCTTGATATTTTGCAAAGATGAAAAACAGCAAGCAAAAGCACTTAAGGTGAATAAAATCAATGGGAAAAAAGTGCAATGCTCCAAGACAAATGGGAAAAGGTATGTTAAAGGAGTTGTAACAGGAATTCCTGTTAATGTATCGGTGGATGAAGTGAAGGCGAGTATAACAAATGCTAATGTGATTGAAGCTAAGCGATTAAGAACAAACAGAAATTGAAGTGCTTGTGACAGTCTTTCAGTTCTAGTCATATTTGATGAGGTGGTACTCACGAAAAAGATACTAATCGGGTACATGTGTTATGATGTAAGACTGTACATACCTCCGCCTCTCCGATGTTGTAAATGCCAGAGGTTTGGGCATGTGGCAGCGGTTTGCAAGGGAAAGCAAAGATGTGGTAAATGTAGTTGGGAACATGAATATGGAAAATGTGAAGAGGGAGCAATGCTGAGATGTTGTAACTGCGGAGGGGAGCATAGCTCAGCGTATCGAGGATGTGAGGTTAGCAAAAGACAGGCAGAAGTACAACGAGTGAAAATTATTCAAGGAATTAGTTATGCGGAAGCAGCAAAGAAGGTTCCAGAAATTATGACTGTACCAAAACAAAATAAAAGCAGGAATCAAAATTCAGAGACATATCATAAGTGTGAAAATTTGAAAGCGGAAACTCTGATAGTGAGCAAAAATGATTTTGTTCTCTTTATGGCAGAGATAATAAATTGCTCAGCACAAACGAAAAGTAGGAATGAAAGGATTAAAATAATAGTCAAATCAGCTGAAAAATACCTGGATGTGAAGGATCTGCTCTGGGAGACAGTTAGAGATATCCTCAATGAAGAGACACAATCGTCCCAGCCTGGGGGAGGAACGTCTTAAATGTTGATCATTCTACAATGGAATGCTAGAAGCTTAATTGCAAATGGCCAAGAATTTAAAAAGTTCATAGATAATTTTATAGATAAACCACATATAATATGTATACAAGAAACATGGTTAAAACCTCAAATAGATTTTAATATCAGGGGATATAATGTAGTTAGAAATGACAGGAAACATAGCAGAGGAGGAGGAATTGCAACATTTATCAAAAGCGGAATGAAATTTAAGGTAGAACAAATAAACACAAATTATGAATCAATTTTAATCAAGGTATGGACAGAAAGAGGTTGTATAGACATTATTAATTATTATAACCCTTGTGATAAATTAAATCAAAACATATTAGAAGAGGTAATGGGTATACGTCAGGACAGTGTTTTATGGTGTGGGGATTTTAATTCACATAATTCATTATGGGGAAGTAATAGTAATGATACAAATGGTATTCTTCTTGAAGATTTTATTGATGAAAAAGATTTAGTTTGTCTTAATAGCGGTGAAGGAACACGGTATAATTGCACTAATAATACAGAAACAGCACTTGATTTGACATTTATAAGTAGTTCAGTAGCAGCGGTTAGCACATGGAAAGTTCTTAAACACAATACTGTAGGAAGTGACCATTACCCAGTAATGACTAAAATAGGAATAAAGATAATGTATGAAAAAGAAGAAAGAATTCCAAGATGGAAACTAGAGAAAGTAAATTGGAAAGAATTTCAAGAAATATGTGAAAAGAGATTTAGGACAATACAAATAATGAATCAGACAGATGTAAACATATTAAATAATACAGTTGTTAACGGAATAATTCAAGCAGCTGAGGAAATAATACCTAAAAGTAAAGGAGTTTGTGGTAACAAAAATGTACCATGGTAAAATAATGATTGTAAAATAGCAATAAGAGCGAGAAATAAAGCATTTAAACAACTTAAAAAACACCATTCACAGGAAGCTTTGATCTTGTATAAAAAGGCTCAGGCAATGTTAAGAAAAATTATAAAAGAACAAAAGCGTATATTCTGGAGAGAATACTGCAATAAACTTGGACGAGATATACAATTATCAGAGGTGTGGGGTATGATTAGAAGAATGGCAGGTGTTAGAAGGAACTATGAATTGCCGGTGTTGAAGTGTGGCGATAAAATTGAGGTGAGCAACCTAGAAAAGGCTGAACTATTAGTTCAACAGTTCAAAAATGTACATAGTTCAATAAATTTATCAGAAGAGACTAGGAAGTGCAGAAACACTACATTAAACGAATTTCCCGATCTCTTAAAGAAAGAAGAAATATCAGAAAATCCTTTAGATTTACAATACAATATGTTTGAATTAAAGCGAGCAATTACTGGTGCTAAACAAACTGCCCCTGGTAAGGATGAAATATGCTATAAAATGTTATCACACATGACAGATACATCCCTAGAAATAGTATTGAACCTATTTAATCAAATTTGGGACACCGGTCAACTACCTTTAGTTTGGAAACAATCAATAGTAATACCTATAATTAAACCAGGAAAAGATCCATCAGATCCATCTAGTTATAGACCCATTTCATTAACATCTCACTTGTGCAAAATTATGGAAAGAATGATAACGGACAGAATTGCTTATTTTTTAGAAAACAAAACCCTTTTTTCTCCATATCAGAGTGGGTTTCGTAGGGGCAGAAATACAATGGACTCAGTATTGTGTCTGGAATCAGATATCAGGAAAGCACAGACTAATAAAGAAGTCGTCATTGCCGTCGTTTTTGATATAGAAAAGGCGTACGATATGCTCTGGAAGGAGGGACTGCTGATTAAAATAAAATCTTTAGGAATTTCTGGTAAAACATATAACTGGGTCATGGATTTCTTATTTGGAAGAAAGATACAAGTTAGGATAGGAAAGGAATACTCAAATGAATACACAGTGGAGAACGGAACTCCTCAAGGTAGTGTGTGCAGCCCATTATTATTCAATATAATGATAAATGACATTTTCTCCCAGGTTAAACAAAATATAGGAAAATCGTTATATGCAGATGATGGGGCATTGTGGATCAGAGGACGGAATATGTCTTTTGTGCAAAACAAAGTACAGAACGCAATATTTGAGGTGGAAAAATGGGCAAATAAATGGGGGTTCAAATTATCTGTTGCAAAAACTCAGGTCATTTGTTTCTCAAGACGACATAAAACCACATCACTCTCTTTAAAACTTTATGGGCAACCACTAGAACAAGTAAAAACTGTTCGATTTCTTGGGGGTTGGTTCGATGAAAAGCTGACATGGAAGGATCATCTGAATAAAATCATAGATAAAGGCAAAAAGGTTATTAATGTGCTTCGTTGCCTGTCAGGGCAAGAGTGGGGAGCGAGTAGGTCATCGTTGCAAAACATATACTGGGCCCTCATGAGGTCTGTCCTTGACTATGGATGTATAGCTTACATGTCGGCAGCAGAATCAAACCTCAAGAAATTAGATGTGTTGCAGGCTCAGGCCCTCAGAATCTGCAGTGGATCATTCAGAACCTCACCAGTGTCATCTATGCTGGTCGAAATGGGAGAAATGCCCTTAAACATTAGAAGAATTAAATTAATGATGACGTATTGGGTTAATATTCAGGGACAAAATGAATTACATCCGGCAAAGAGTACGTTATTAGAATGTTGGGAGCATGAGGAAACCAGTTTCATTAGTTTCGGATGGATAGCTGAGGCAAAAGCCAGAGTTATAGGATTAGACCAATTACAATACTGTAAATCAGTCCCAATTCCATATATACCACCATGGTTTGTGCCATTACCAAATGTTGACCTAAGCATTCTACAGGAATTAAAATACAACAATAGTAATCTTCCAACAAAACATATAGTGCAGAATTATTTAGAGAAACATTACAAAGAATCAATAGTTTTATTTACAGATGGATTCAAGGATCCTCAAACAGGTCATACAGGCACAGCAGTATATATCCAAAGCAATGATACTCACATTAAGAAAAGAATAACTAATAACATATCAGTATACACAACAGAATTACTGGCAATATCAATTGCCCTACAATGGATTAAGGAGAACGAGGTGAATAGTGCAGTAATTGCGTCAGATAGTTTGTCATCGCTTGAAAGCATTAGATCTGGAAGGTCATCTTTAGGATGGATATTCTTAATAAAGTACTCAGTTTGACATATTATATTAACATATGGGTAAATCTGTACACTTCATCTGGGTTCCGGCTCATGTAGGTGTGGAAGGGAATGAGAAGGCAGACATTCTGGCAAAACAAGCTCTTAGAATTAATGAAATCGATCTAGAAGTCCCGTTAAGCAAAACAGAAGCAAAATTTATAATAAGAAAGTATGCACAATCAGTATGGCAGGTATACTGGGATAACATTAAAACAGGCAGACATCTTTATAATATAAATAAACAAGTAGGTGCTGGGAGAAGAGAGAACAGAAATCGTAGGGAAGGAAGTATTATAACTCGGATGAGAATAGGACACACTGGACTAAACCACACTTTACATAAAATAGGGAAACACCCAACTGGACAATGTATACACTGTAATCAACAAGAAACAATAGAAAATGTATTACTTTACTGCAGTAAATATAATAAAGAAAGATGTGATCACATTCATTCAATGAAAAAGGGGAAACATGATTTCACATTATCAGGGTTATTAGGGGAAACATCTGAGGTATAAAATGATATAATTCAATTTGTTAAAGAAACCAAGTTAGATAAAAGAATATAGATATTATTAACTGAAGAATATACTGTCATATATCCGTGTGTGTGTTTTTTTTTCTTATACCTTTCTTCCTCCCCCCTTTTCTTTTACCGTTTTGCTTCAGTCGTAATTCATCCAGTTCCATACTCCATTCCAGTCGGTGGCGGTAATGCACCTACGAGTTTGGTTGCCAACTGCCAGTAAAATCCAAAGAAGAAGAACATACAGGCAGCCAATCAGCTTTCGCTGATCAGCGTGCAGGCAAAACCCCGCCCATTGCGCTCAGTCTGAAACAGAGTGGAGAGCTCTGCTGTTTGCTGTTTAATTCCTTTAATTCCATTTATGTTACGGGTGTTGTGCGTCTATTCAGAGTAAGTGTATTATATCTGAACTTTGTAGCGTTCGCAGATTTGCTGTAATTATCTTGCGGGTTGAACTGCTTTAACATATGTGCTCAATGCTTATATACTCTCTTGTTTTTAGCTCGATGCTACGCTGTAAACACTTCTGTAATGCGTTACTCGCGGGTTATCTACAGGGTTTCTGCAGGGTCTTAAAAAGTCTTCAATCTCAAAATCAAAATTTTAGACCCAAAAAAAGTCTTAAATTCACTTAAATATTGTATTGTAGGTCTTAAATCTTTTTAAAACAGGTCTTACATTTATCTTTTTTCATGTATTGCTACCCAAACTGGCCAAAACCAGATAAATGTAAGCAATCAGAGACATGATCATGCTGCACACACGAGATGTAGAATCAGCCACTCAAGACTTGCACACATTTATTGAACAGGGAAGAAAAAACTATGTGTAACTTGTGTGAGGATATTTTGATGGTAAAACAAATTTTAATAGAATGTATATTTTTAAATGATATTAGAGAATGTTTTTATTAAGGGAATATTTTAAGGCAAATATTTAAAAATGGTTTTCTGGAGTTTTTATCATTGATCAGACTAAAAGAGCTTATAGGACTTTATCAGTGTTGTTATTTGTGTGTTTTTTAGGCCTGTCACAATAATCAATATATCAACTTATCGTACAACACATGGACATGACCTCAATCACTTCTTGGTAATGCAATAAATATCGTCCATACAAAAAAACCAATTCTACCAACATTTTAGCTAATTGTGCAACATCTCAATCTCTATTGGAGGTGTCAGTGTCAGTAAGGCAAAAGAAAAACCTGTAGTACTTACTATAAAATTACTTTCATATATTTTAATGTGGGTGTCTGACAACTGAAAATAGATCTGGTAGCAGATATCGCAGCCTATGTTACCTTTTGCCTTGCAACTTACCTAATTTTTTTTGTTAACATTTATTATTATTTATTTATATAGGATAAGCGTTTTCACATTCTGATTTCAGTGCCTAATTATTAAGTTGTTAAAATGACTATAATTAAATGAAATATTCTTAAGAATAAATTATTGTGTTCTTTGGAGGAGGGTAATAATATTGTCATTCTGGCATTATATAATGGTTGGCATAAAATGGTCTTAAAATGACAATATCTTTTATCGCAATATATTTTGGTGCAATATATCATACAAGAAATAATAGATATCGTGACAGGCCTAGCAACAATTATCTATGTTTTGAAACAGTTATGATTGTCAATTATATATTGAATATTTAATACAAGTGTTGCCATGAATATAACCAGTGCTGCTGATATGGTATTAAAATATAAATATATGCAAACAGCATGTAATTAGAATAATTGTCTCCTCCTCCTGCAGTTCAGCTATAAACACTGGAATATTCCCATCAGGCTCCAGTGAAGAGTTTATTTGAAGGACAGCGAGAACATGAGTGATCCAGAACCCTGCAAAATTAAAGATGAAGACTCTGAACAACAAATCGGTTGGTGTTTATTCCTGATCAGGGGCGGCGCGGGGTCATGAATCTTTTGGGTTTAAGATTTGTCAAAACGTAGTTTTTCAACACATTATGCAGAAATATTTAAACCGGTATATTATTGCTTTCCCACAGGATCAATAAAGCAATATCAGCTGGGCTTTCTCTACTTCTTTTAAATATCTTTCTCTACCTATTTTCTTTATTTAAGAGTTTTTTTTTTTATCTGTTTCTCAAACGGATTCTGTACATGTGATTTGAAGCAGAGCGAAAGTCTGGGTTTTGGGTGCGTGTTTGAATACAGTCATATGCACACAATAATAATAACAACATCTAAAGATGTCGATCTTAGTGTTTTTTTTCCCCCAAACACAACTTGTTATCAATTATCCCTAATCCCTTATTATGGTGGGCATATCCCTTATTTTCGAATCCCAATGTTGACAGGTATGTATTAGCTGTAGGTTGTGTGATTCCTCAAAGTCTAAAATTAAGATTTCGATATTATTTATCTATTATACTGTATGTGCAACAATGTTATATTATACATTTTGATGCAGCTGTTATTTGTTTCATATTGCAAGAGTGCCCTCATGGGGTGTACTTGGGAGCTGCATACACATTGTAATGAAATATATTCATATTTCAGTTCAGTAAAGGTGTCCTCCTGGCCTCCTGAAAAACTGGGCTGCGAATCCATACCACGTCACAAGCAGAGAACCTGAAGAAAGAGTGTTTAACACTTCATTCATGGCCAATCGCCATAACAGGAAACGCCTTTATAACTCGCAATTCTGACTTAATAACTCGGAATTCTGACTTAACAACTCGGAATTGCAACTTGATAGCTCAGAATTCAGACTTAATAACTCGCAATTGCGACTTAACTCTGAAATTCTCTACCTAACTCGTAATTCTGACTTTGAATTTTTTTAAATTATTTTTATTATTATTATTATTATTATTATTATTATTAATATAAAAAATATTGGTGTATATATATTTTTTTTAATCATTCAGTGGCGGAAACGAGCTTCCATATAGAACTGTTTGATATATGAAAAAAAGTAAGTGATGCATCAAAGTTTGATTTAAATAAAAGTCTTGAATTGTTATAAAAATCCCTATAATCATTAAAATAATTTCTAAAAACAATAAAAATTATTAGTTTAAAAACACTGAATGATGTTAATGATATGACGTAGTTCCGGAAACTTTCTACTTCTCTGTTTATCCGCCTGACTTTTCAGTGGGTTTCATTTGACCACCCCTTGTCATTTTAAAGAATATCACAACGGCGAACGCGGCAAGTATAAAAGCCTCTTCCGTTTCGTGAGGTTTACGCGCAGTCAGCGGTGGTGCGCGATGCAGCGCCAGGTGAAAGTATAAATCCAGCATCTCTCCCTCCCTCTCTCTCTCCCCCACTCCCACACACACACTATACTTTTTTTTGCACTGTAACTGATGATCAACAGTAAAAATTACAAATCTTCTCCCAACAGGCAAATGTAACTGTGGTGTGGGAATGGTGATCCCCAAAAAATAAACAAACATTACAAAAATATGTTTGTCACTTGTTTTTAAATTATTAATCTTGGACACCAGACAGAATATCTGTCAAAATCCATGACGTCACCCATAGGTTTCTAAAGAACCCAAAAGAAGCTACTAGTAGGCGTGGCCAACCATCGCCATTTTGTTCGCGCATCATCGCACCAAACGAGGCATACAAAACAAGGGCAAAGAGGCGGAGCTTCAGGACGCATGCTGGCATTTAGCTTAGAAGGGCTTTCTTATGGGAGAAACACATAATATTTCATTACCTGCGACTCGTACTCGTTTGTGTTCTGACCACATGTGCTTGGTTGTACACTATATCAATAAAGTGTTCAGACTTTTAAATGCACTGCTGTAATACATTAAGCCACTTAACATTGTTCTTATGACGTTTTTCAACAGGAAGAAAGTGTGAATTACATCCAAATACTTCAGATATAGTCTGTGTTAGTAAATGCAGGGCTATTGATGAAATCCAGACAGAACACTGTATGACAACGCTTCAGATGACGATTTTATAGACTACAGCTGATCAATCTGTCAGATTCTGGAGTGCATTAAAAGTCTGAAGAACATTATAAATAATAAATGATCTTAAATAAAACAAGTACATTTAAAGATATGTTATAAGTATATAATTTCACTCACCTGGGAAACGGAGGCCACGTGAATGGTTTGTGAGCACAATTAAGTGCACACAGCATGCCATATTATCTGATAATTGCAGGAAATAATTCCAAAAGGCGACTGACTGTGTAAAGCCACAAAAAACAACACAATAGCAAACTTAATTTAGCTTAATATAAAGGAAACGGATGAGTTATAAAAAATTTCACCCCCCTCACAGTTGTCATGAAGGGTAATATAAGCTATATGAACCAAAATCGTTCTTTGTACCAGGCTGTAAACACCTTTTTTTCTGCTGTAAAGTTGGCCATTTTAACAGTGAGCTCATGAGAGATTTGCTCTATTATGGAGCCAGGACTAGCAGAATTTCGATGAATTGCAGTTTCAGTTACTTCCGTATTGGCTTCCCGAGGCAGAGCGGGAGGTTGCCGCTTGGGGCGTACTCATTCACAGACGTCATGAGCACTTCAGTAGGACAGTGGTCTTTGTTCTGTTGCTTCGATACGTACTTTCGCTATCTTGTTTCTCACAGCCAGCTGTTGAGTTTACACTGCTTGTCTCGACCCGGTTTCTCTACTTGTTTCCCCACACTGCAACAGTTCAGTCAATTTCTCTTTCTTCCGCACACTACATAATGCTGCCCTCTTCATCTCTCCTCCTCTTTCTTTATACTCTCACCCATTTCCTTTTTGCCGTCCCATGGGTGGAGACCAATTAAACAATGTTGACTGTCGTCACAGAAAACACCAACAATCATAAATGCGTGATTATATGCTGTCATGGCTTTGCAATCAAAAAAAGGTTGTTATAATAGAGGCCAATGGAGAAAAAAACAGCCGTAAATATAACGAAAAGGGAGTAAATTTGCTCAGAGTGTATTTATTTTATTATTATTATTATTTTAAATCGTTTTCCTAGAATATGTCAAAATAAGATGTCCCCAAATATCAGTCTGTTTGCTGAAACACCGAGAAATGTTTTGGCCAAATTAAGCCTCAAAATCAACCCAGAATGGATGAAAATGACCCAACTGCACACAAGGGAAAGGTGCACAATCCAGCCTTTATGGGACTTTGGGACTTTTTCCAGCTGTGGCGGCAGGCACAGGTCTTCGACTACCTATGGCGTTATTTAAATGAAAATTGTCGTGAGCGCAGTATTACAAGATCACATTAATGTAATACGAGCGTGCAAATCTCTTTGTTTGCGCGCCGATTTCCTCTGTTCATGTATAAAACTTCTTACGCGCCCTCAAATATACAATGCTCAAGCACAGATTCTCTTGTGCCCTAAACGCTGCTGAAGTGCGATTTAGTGCGTTTATGTAACGAGTATATCTCCAACATTTAGGAATATTTCTGAATGTCTCTAATAGACCTGCAGAACGGCATTGATGCGTCCTGAGATAAAGTGAAACGGCCATAAACTCCAGCAAGATAAAGTCACTGGATGCAAAACCGTAGAGCTTTATCTATAAAGTATAATTATGGAAACTGTGTCCATCATAACTGAAAGCTACGTCGTGTTTGCTGGATGCATCACGCAATCCAGTCAGTCAGCATGTCACCTTAAAGGGTTACACAAATAACACAAAGCCCTACAACGATTACAGAAAAGTTTGCTCAATTATAAATCACTTACCTTTTAACATGTTTTAGTGCGATTGTAACCCGCTATTTAAAAACAACAACAACTGAATGTTTTGATTGATAAGCTGTGACGTAGCCGTGGCGGGAATGAATTTTGGTGTGGTGCCCCGTCATGAATGAATGAATGTAGTAGAAACCATGGTGTGTTTGTAGCCAATGTTGCCGGAGTCCTTTCACTTTTCAGCTTTTGATGGGAGTTTTTAAGACTTTTAAAGACTAACTAATGTTTTATTTATTTATTTATTTCAGACCTAATTGAAGAGAATGAGGGGAGTAAAGAGGAGGAACATCATGTCAAAATTGAGGAAAAAACTCATTTACAGACTGATGGTATTTTAAAAAGGAGAGACAAGAATAGTTTCACCTGTACCTGCACGCAGTGTGGAAAGAGTTTTGGAAGAAAAGGCGATTTTAAGATTCACATGAGGATCCACACTGGAGAGAAACCATTCACATGCACCCAGTGTGGGAAGCGTTTCAACAAATCATCATCCCTTAATGTACACATGAGGACGCACACTGGAGAGAAACCATTCACATGCACTCAGTGTGGGAAGAATTTCAACAAATCATCATCCCTTAATGTACACATGAGGACCCACACTGGAGAGAAACCATTCACATGCACCCAGTGTGGGAAGAATTTCAGCGTCTCATCATCCCTTAATATACACATGAGGATCCACACTGGAGAGAAACCATTCACATGCATCCAGTGTGGGAAGAGTTTCAGCTGCTCATCATCTCTTAATCTACACATGAGGATCCACACTGGACAGAAACCTTTCACATGCACTCAGTGTGGGATGAGTTTCAACCAATCATCAAGCCTTAATAATCACATGAAAATCCACACTGGAGAGAAACCCTTCACATGCACTCAGTGTGGGAAGAATTTCCGCCAATTATCATCCCTTAATCAACACATGAGAATCCACACCAGAGAGAAACCATTCGCATGCACTCAGTGTGGGAAGAGTTTCATCTGCTCATCATCCCTTAATCTACACACGAGGATCCACACAGGAGAGAAACCATTCACATGCACTCAGTGTGGGAAGAGTTTCAACAAATCATCACACCTTAATCAACACTTGAGGATCCACACTGGAGAGAAACCATTCACTTGCACTCAGTGTGAGAAGAGTTTCAGCCAATCATCATCCCTTAATCAACACATGAGGATCCACTCTGGAGAGAAACCATTCACATGCACTTAAGCCGCTGTCACACTGGACTTTTCTCCCCATAGACTTCCATTCATACGCACACGAATGCGTCAGACTGGAAACGCAAGTTCGTGCGTCAAGTTTCGCAGTTCACTGCATTGCAAAATGCAAGCCCGGTGAACTCTGACCTGCGAAATCGCATTACTTGACTGTGTGAGACGAATCAAAGATCAAAACATGACCTCTCTGGACAGAAATTTTAAATAAGGACCAATCACTTTTAATGTCTAATCATCTTTTTAATGTAAATGTGTTGCACTAACACTATGATGGCGGCTGAGAACAGCACCTCTGTGGCTTAAAATCTCTTTGCAAGTGATTGTACAGGTGCGGATACATCTGTACTCCACTCTCCAGTGTATTCGTGTAGCTAGTGTTGTTTTGGATGATGTTCTCTGTCTGACTCCCTGAATGAGAAACAAATCACTGGGAAGACACCGCACATCAAAAAAGGTGGAGCTCCAGCAGGTTAGTTTGCAGTATACCAGGGCCTCAAGTTTAGAAAGCCCATTCAATTGTCCTGTGTTGCAGTTTTTATTAATAAAGTTTCTTTACTTTTAGGTTCATGATTCTTTCTAGTTTACTACATTTACTTTGAGTAGAATACAAACTTGATGAATATTTAATGATTTAGGCAGAGCGACAGGTATTAAATTTTACAATATTAATACACTGTGATGATCCTAAGACTCCAGATTTGAGTGTGTGGTAAATCCTGATCGGATGCCTGCATTACTCATCAATGGGGATGTAAAAGTTGTTCTGCTAGCTACTCCAGGACGCCAGACTCAGGAGTCTTCATGTCAAGACTGGTCACCTTATATCATGTAGTTGTTGTGATTTTATATCCTATTTGTTTAGCTTCATTATTATCCCCAGACATTTGTTGGTTGCTTTGATTGATTGTTCTATGAGTTACATTTTATAATAAATCATTTGCATTCAGGCTATTTTATTGGTTATCTTTCTTTTATGTTGCGACTCAAACAAGCGGGTCATAACACTTTCTGTAAAATGTGTCCGGTTGTATCTGAGGTTTTGGCCTTTCAGTCATGACCATAGGTGAGAGTAGGAACTTACATTGAGCGTGAAATTGAGAACATTGTCTGTTGTGGTAAAGGAGCTGAGACGAAAGGCAATCACATCAACTGCATTACTGCTGCTGCTGCACTGATCCATTTTTTAATCTCACATTCCATTCCTCATGAAAAAAAAACACAGGTACTTGAACTCCATTTGAAGTAAGGACTCTCCTCCAAACTGGAGATGGCCACCTTCTTCCAGTCAAGCACCATGATTTCTGACTTAGAGGTGCTGTTTCTTTCCCTGCCATGTCACACTCAGCAGCAAACTGTCCCACTGCATGCTGAAGGTCCATGTCCTATGAAGCCAAAAGGACGTTATCTGCAAATGGCAGAGACAGTCCTAGCCTCATCTAAAATTCTGTCAGTAAAAATAATTATATTTTTCACATCAGCCTCAAAAATAACACATTTACAAAATAAAATGGACAAATAGATGGATGGATAGACATTGTAGTGGTGGAAGGGGTAGTAGGATGGCTTGTTCAACCATAAACCAAGATGGAGCTCTCTCAGGAGGGATGGACCAGTGCGCGAGATGTCTCAGACTGAAGGCGTAATAATGAAATAAATGCTCAGGAAGCCCCAATCCTTTTTATCTTCTGGCTGTTGTGATCTACTCCTACGCAGCCTAGGGTGGTTATTGGTCCAGAAAAATTAATTGACTAAATTATCAAACTGTTTTAAATATTATAAAGAAATATTTAAAGGGATATACTGAAGTAGAAAAGTAACTGTAGGGAGGCAATTCATTTTGAGTATGATAGTTTGTTACCTCAGAGCAGTGGTTCTCAATTCTGGTGCTTGTTCAAAATGAGTTGACAATTGTCCCAAATAAAAATTGAGCTCTTATTACTAGATCTTAGAATCACACCTGAGAAACCACAAAAGCAGAGATTTGGCTTCTCTTTAGCCAGCGCCCCGACGTGGTCGCACTGAGGCGCTATTTTTCCCACATGTCAGTGTTTATAAATAGATTACACCACAAAGAACAGACATAATCTGCACAATCTATACATCATTCTAAAGCTACAACCCTCAAGCACCCATTGCAGCTAGTTGCTTTTCAATGGGAGGCTTGTAAAGGATGTATTTGCTAAATTTGTGTAAGTTTTACAGAAAATGCTTAATAGATATGGAGTGAATATCATAGTAAAAACAACACACACACACACACATTCACTGCAGTTGATCAGGGTTTATTTCAAAAGGTAAGAGTCCACAGAAAACATCCTATCGAACACATTTAGTCCACGGACACAATAGTACGGATTATGGATGATTATTCATTTGTTTATGTCACCGTTTCTACCGGAGACCTGTTGTTTACCATGGTACTTACACGTGAAAACGGCGTCTTTGTAGTAAAAAGCAAGGCAAAGTCATAGCTTACAGTGTTACAGATAAAATAAGACCACAAACTAAATAAGAAGTCAAAGTTATAGTTACTAAAATCTAAACAAAGCTGTCGAGTGTTTAGACGAGCTGCATGTGCTCTCTCTCATATGCTGTCGATCACTCACAGTTACTTCCTACTTACTTTGACTGACGGAGAATTTAGCCAATGGCTGTATGATTATTTCTTTATTTGTCAATGGCTGTGTTACTGCACACTTTTTGCTGTTATTGGCCAAATAAACTGTCAATCATCATGCGACGCACCTGCCCCCTGTTGCACAGCTGCTCCAGTTCAAGCTAACGGGATAGCGCGGCTGTTTTGCGAAAATGAAACAAAGAAAATAGATCGGCAAACTTTCATCAGCTGAAGATAGTTTTGAGAGATTGTTTGAGGCGAAGAGGAGAATATTTCTGGGGAGAGCCGATACTTCAATGACGTGGGTGAAGACTTACTTCCGGTGTTTTCAGTGAGTATTATTTGGACATGTTGCCTGTCAGTTGTTTACGTTTCAGTTCTTCTACTTGTTTAGCCTGCATGTGTTTATAAGTGTGAATGTCTCTCTGGTAGTGATAATCTTTCAGTAATGTTTGCCATTATCATATGTTTTCCATTCATCTGAATGGCCACTGTTAGCTAAGCTACATTATCATATATATATGTGGGCATCAGAGAACATTGTGTTTTCTACTTGTTTACAATAGAATTCTAATTCTCTATTGTTGTCATGTAGCAGGACTTTGGATTTCAAGCAGCAGAAACCTCCAATATAAAAAGATGTCCAAGCACTTCCAGTGAGCAAAACAACAATTGTAAGACTTTTTTTGTTGCATATGCACTGGACTTATTTCACACAATGTACTTCTTGTGCTCTAATAAAATATTCATACTATATGTTTCTGCCTATTATTTTACAAATAAAACTAAGTGGTATGTGAAAAGACTAAAATAGTTGTTAGAAACATGTGTGGTGATTAGACTGCTTCTCCCCAAACAAGGAGCAGGAGAAAATCACAAGATATAGTCTCAGAAAAATAATTCCAGAAATTTCATTTTGCATAATATTGGCATCAAATTCAAAACTTGTACTCAGAAGATGTGTGGCTTTTGACCCATTACTTTTCTGTGTTGCTTCAGGACTAATTTCATATATTTGTTTATGAAATGTTTAGTGCAGTGCATTTTTTTTTGTACATTACTTAAGCATTGATTAACTTTTTTTCATTTTGAGCATTATAAACTCTAAATGATGAATAATAAAGCCCAGAGTGTCTTCTTTCCAAAGATACATGAACTGTGAATGTAGACCAAATCATTCAGCATCTGTTAATGTTTTAGTTTGGATGGTAAGTTTTCAGAAAATGCCACTAACGGTGAGGGAAAGGAGGACACCGATATAGTCTCGGAAAACATTTTACAGAAATCTCATTTTGCATGATATTTTAATGAAATTTAAAATATAAACTCATGAAACACTTGACTTTCATGTCATATTTTTTTCTAGGACATTACATTAATGTTTTCCTGTGTTTGTATATGGAAAAGCAAATATTGAACACAATAAAAAAAAAAAATCCTCATGATTTCATAATGTATAACTTTTTATATTTTTGAGCATGACACTTCCCCTTTTAGCACAGTAAAGCCCAAAGTGTCTTCTTTCCAATGATACCTAGTTTGTGTTTGTAGCTTAGTGGAGACAGGAACTGTTACTATTTAAAGTTAGGTAGGTGTAAATGCCCAAAAGTGAGTGCTGGCTAACAGTTTTAAACAAAATCCAATTTTTACAGCAGTTGAAGGCTTTATTCATTCTTGCCTGGACTAAATTTGGTAAGTTTCTTGGCAACATTTACCTCAAACTGTAACCTTGCAGGTGCACACAAATCCTCAAGCCCCTTGACAGTCTTGTGCATTTCTTGGGCCACCAGCACGAATCGACCTAGCTCCCTCATTCTTTGACGATGTACTGGAGCCTCGACTTGATACGACCATGTTTTCTGTACAGCAATTCTCCATATTTGCAAATAAGGAATCCTTTCTAGTGCAAAATGACACATTATCCTGTCTCATTGCATCGATTATACTCTGACACCCATCAGACGACACTGGGATTGGCATAAGACATACAGCACCAGACTGCACTCTTCCTTGTGTGTGTTTTTTGTTGTCAGCTTGATCCTTTTGACTAGATTTTTTATTTTACACAACGACTGATGTCTCCATAGATCTTTCTTGCTAAACATGCCAAAACAATAACAACACGGCAAGTAATCCTGAATCGAAGAATCAACCGAGGGCTGCTTCCAAGTTATAATTTTCCCCGAACTTCAGAATTATGCTTGAAGTCTCCTTTATTACTTATTTTTTCCAAGAGAAGTTTTCGGTCTTTGGACCCTGATGGAAAACTAAAGACGTGCCACATCTACAATGTCTACATGTTTCCTTTCTAAGTGTTTGGAGATCTTAGATTGGGGTTCCTTGCAGTACAGACAATAATGTATTTTATCCCACACCCTTTTAAGGTCTTCTCTTTTTGTTGAAGTTTTTATCGTTATAGTTGATTTTTGGGGGGTTTTGACGTGTCTTTTACTATAACTTCGGGTGTTCGCTTTTTCATTGAAGGTGCCCTTACCATCTTGTTGTTCGTCTTCATTGACACTCGGATTTAAATCTTCACCTTCACTCTCAGTGGACAGATTGAGTAACCCTTTGTCAGGGCTGGACAATTCTTCACTGCATGAATTCTTACTGGCGTTATAGTCTGGATCTGAACCACTGCAGCTGGATATGTCTGATTCAGTGGACTCCACGACTTCTGATTTCTCTTGATTCGACTCATGAATATCATCTGACTAAAAGTAAAATGCACAATTATCATAAGGTCATTCAAGAGACACCTTACCATGATTTATAAATGTTGTTTGAATTTCTAATATTAAAAGGTCAACAGTAGTGCAACACTTAGCAATAAGGTTCATTAGCTGACTACTTAAAATAACAATGAACATTTCTACAGCATATATTAATCTGAGTTCCTTTTAACATCAAGACTTACTAATGTATTATTAAAACTAGAATCGTAAAGTTCGTAGACAAGCTTTATGGTGGCTTGAGAAAGCCTAGCCTGAAAGTTTTAAGTTATTTTAAAGTTGAAATAACTGAAGTAGTTTTTAAGAAGTTTGAAACAACTGGTATAGATACATAACCGCATATATGTTAGCATGTTTCTAGAATGGATTGGAATGTTTCTTGCTAGGTGGTTGCTAAGGTGTTGTTAGGGTGTTCTGGGTAGCTGCTGAGGCTTTGGTAGGATGTTATGAGTGGTTGCTGAAGTGTTGCTAGGCGGTTGCTAAGGTGTTCTGACTGGTTGATAAGGCGTTGCTCAGGTGTTGCTAGGTGGTAGCTAGATAGAATAGACAGAAACAGATTAATCTGTTCAGCAGCCGCTTATCACCGGTGTGAAAGGCAAATGCCTGCACCCTGCTTCAGCTCTTCATACGCACTGCGCACACAATGCTTCAGCTCTGCTTGCTCATGGGGTGTGAAACAGGGTGAAAGTCAGGGAAGTATTGCTAACAAAACGGAGGCAGATATTTTATTGATGTTTCTAAGAGAAAGGTTTACATTTTTGATTAAAGATTATAAGGGAACATTAACTTTAAAAAAATAATGCTTAAGTGCAAGCATAAGTTATTTATAAAACACTACAGTATTCCAATAGACTTGTCTAAGACTATCTGTATGATCTGTATCACATTCTCTATTGTAGCCTATGTAAATGTGCCTGGAGTAACAGACATTAGTGATGGGTCGTTCATTTTGAACGAATCTTCAATATGACTCCACTCAGGGAGTAATTTGTTCATCAGCGCATGTGCATATTTGTGCAGGTGGTTTCGTTCATTTTTCAAGTCTTTTGGGTCGTTCATCACGTGAAAGACTAAAGCCAATCATATGTATTTAGAGCCGGAACAGGATTTGATCTGTTCATCTCTCGAGTCCTCAGTTTGGGTCATTCGTCTTTCCTACTTGACTTGACACTACAGCATAATTGGGTGTAGAAATTAATAAATGGTTCCAATTCCTCTTTAGAGACGGGTACATTATCATAATTAATTATATTATTATTACTATTAATATTATTATAATTATGTGCATTTCTGATCTTAAACTGTAGCTCCACTGTACACTACAATGAGAACCTCAGTCAGTAAAACTGGATTTTTGTTGCATCATATTTTAGACTTTTCATAAAATTATCAAGCAATTTGTACCTAAAAAGCATTTTCTTAGAAATAAAAAAGGTCTGTCCAATTGTCACTAAGTTGTTGTTACTTTTTTCAGGTGGATATGTGGTCGTTATTTTTTTGTTATTTTACAAATAAATGGAACCATACTCTTAAAAAAAAAAAAAATATATATATATATATATATATATATATATATATATATATATATATTGTTAGTCTATTCACTGCCTTGCTATCAGAAAACAAACACTAAGCTAGGCTATATAATAATTTAATCAAAGACTACAATTACAAGTGATTTGTAATTTGTTCATTTTTACCCCATGTTTTGTTTAATATGTTTTTCTATGCAGACTTTATGTATTGGTCTAATATTTGTTTTAAAAAAGATTGCATTTACATTTACTCATTTAACAGAAGCTTTTATCCTGTGACCAACAAGTAAGGACAAGAAGCACTTCAAATCATCAGAATTCAGAAAGAAGAAACAGGCTCAGCCCATCCAAGGTTCGGAAGCTTGTGTTTTTGAATGCAAACATGCCTATCAGCTCCAGTGGTGCAGTTGGTCACCGTGTGGCTCTTATGAGACAGTGCAATGCAAAGCAATTACAAAGTTGTGAATTCTCGCCTCGAGCATGGTTTAAGGACAAAGAAGACAAGTGTGGTGAAAGTCAGAATTGTCCAGAGTTCCTTGTCAAGTGTAACCAACCTGCAAATTGGACCTTCCATTCTAATCTGTTTCACCTGAACCAAAACAAAGTTTACCAAACCTTTTTTTTATCTAAATTAAGAATGTTTTTAAGGATCACACCAATATTTCAATAGTGTATGTATATCAGCTACAGTGGTGCAATCGATGAGCGTTGTACATATAAAACAGTACATTGCATACCTATGTCGCGGTGGTGAGTTCGAGCCTCACCTGGAGCATAGATTTAGGCTAAAGAAGACAAGTGGGATGAAAGTTAGAATAGTCCAGAGTTGATTGTTGAGGGTAACCAAACTGCTGATTGTACCTTCTATGGTCATCTATTACACCTGAACTAAAGCAACATCTGCCAAAGCTCTTTAGCTAAAATTTTCTGAATCAAGAATGTGTTCACGAATCACTGCATTATTTGATTAGCACATGTACATCAGCTCCAGTGGCGCAATCGGTCAGCACGCGGTACTTATAAGACAGTACAATGCATAGCAATGCCGAGGTTGTGAGTTCGAGCCTCACCTGGAGCATGCTTTTAGTATTTAGAAGACAAGTGGAATGAAAGTCAGGATTGTCCAGAGTTGATTGTTGAATGTAACCAACCTGCAGATTGTACCCTCTGAACAAATCTAATATTCTTGAACTAAATCATCTTCTCCTAAAGCATTCAAGCCACTGTTATCTGAATCAAGACTGTACTTAGGATTCACTACATTATTTGAATAAGTTGTATACCTCAGCTCCAGTCACGCAAGCGGCCAGCGCCCAGTACTTACAGTATAAGATAGTCTAATGCATAGAAAATCTGAGGTTGTTCGTTTTAGCCTTACCTAGAGTGTGTTTTTAAGACAAAGAAGACAAGTGAGGTGAAAATCAGGATTGTCCAGAGTTGGTTGTCGAGGAGAACCAACCTGCAGATTGTACCTTTTATGGTAAGCTGTTACACCTGAACTAAAGCAATGTCTGCCAAAGCTTTTTTTAGCCAAAACTATCTGAATGAATGAAGTGTTTAAGAGTCACTACATTATTTGAAAAGCTTGTGTGCATCAGCTCCAGTGGTGCAATTGGTCAGCGTGTGGCTCTTATGAGACAGTGCAATGCAAAGCAATAACAAAGTTGTGAGTTCTCACCTCGAGCATGGTTTAAGGACAAAGAAGACAAGTGTGGTGAAAGTCAGAATTGTCCAGAGTTCCTTGTCAAGTGTAACCAACCTGCAAATTGGACCTTCCATGCTAATCTGTTTCACCTGAACCAAAACAAAGCTTACCAAATCTTTTTTATCTGAATTGAGAATGTTTTTAAGGATCACAACATTATTTCAACTGTGTCTGTATATCAGCTCCAGTGGTGCAATTGGTCAGCACTGTACATATAAAACAGTACATTGCATACCTATGCCGTGGTGGTGAGTTCGAGCCTCACCTGGAGCATGGATTTAGGATGAAGAAGACAAGTGGGATCAAAGTTAGAATGGTCGAGAGTAACCAAACTCCTGATTGTACCTTCTATGCTGATCTATTACACCTAAACTAAAACAATGTCTGCTAAAGATTTCTTAGCAGAAATTTTCTTAATCAGGAATGTGTTTAAGAATCACTGCATTATTTGATTAGCATAAGTACATCAGCTCCAGTGGCGCAATCGGTCAGCGCGCGGTACTTATAAGCAGTGTTGTGCAAGTTACTTCAAAGCTGTAATACATTACAGATTACTTGTTACTGTTATTTAAATGTAATCCCTTACCTTACAATATTACTGTCTCAAAATTGTAATATGTTACATGACTACATATTACTTTTTTAGTTACTTTCACCAAAACAACTACAGAGTTAGAACTTAACATTGTAAAATGATCAAACGTACTGCAGAGCATTTTACATCCAGTAGAAAGCGATATGATGTAGCAGAATGACTGTGACCTATCCAGGCTACTAACAGTATATAATTGGCAATGTGAAGGCTCAAGACAATGCAAGAAAGCATGAAAGCCAGAATCACAAATGATCTAAGTCTGTTAAAAGTATGGTAGAGGTAAAGTGATCATCTGGCAATGTCTCTGAATAGCTTGACTATATTCATATTTTATTCACTTTAAATTTAAGTGGCTCACAACACAAAACTGTCCTGCACAAAGTGAGCGTGATGAACATACAGTAGCTTTCTCAATATAATGCCTGTGCACCGATTTCCTGTTTGTGGACAAAACTGCTTGCGAGCTCTCAAATATACACTGCTCGCGCGCAAATTTCCTCATGCTCTCTCAAATATGCACTGCTCATGCATACATTTTCTTGCGCGCTCTCAGTACACTGCTCACTCAGTGAGATTATATGCAGACTCACAATGTGTGTCTTGTGTTCCTTCTTCCTTTTGTGCTTTTTGATATGGTTTATATTGGTCCATTATTATTAATAACCAAAATACTAAAATAGACTTACATATACATTTTTTACATAATAAACCAAAACATTTTTGGCTGTGTGTTATATGATGAGATATTTCCAGTTTCCAACAATTAATGACACAGTGAATAGATGTTGAGTGCAAAGAATACATTTTATTTTAAAAAAAAGGTGCACCATACTAATCAAATAAAAACATTTAAACAAAAATATAACGCAAGCAGAAATGTTACTAATAGAATATAGGAAAAAACTTGATAAGGTATTATAGCCTACTGTACTATTTACTCTTCAAATAAATAAAATGTGGTCTTCCACATTGTTGATGAGATTTTGGAGAACATTTTCCCTGTCATCCTCTTCATTTTGAGGAAAAGCTGTTCCACAGGGCCCCTGAACATATCTATTAGCATGTACAGTGTTTTGAACATTACTATAGTAAAGTACTTCAATGAATCTGTTGTGGTAATACTATAGTTGCTATGGTAACACAGCAAGTGAAACATAAACAAATTAGTGCTGTAGTTTTTTTCTTACAATATTATAGTGCATATTATTCTACAATTCACCACACTTTACTGTAGTAAAACTCCACTTTGTATTTCATTTTATCAGTTCACTATTGCTACTACAGTATGCTGAAGCATTTATAAACAAGTTGAAAATTATACTAGCCTAAAACATAGGCAGTATACCTAACACTCAAAAACACAATAATTTATTTCAGAATTTACCTCAACCTGTAGGTAAATAGTGTAGAAATATCTCTGGATATATAGTATAAGATAATATAATCTCTGGAGAGCAAACGCACAAAAAGAGGAGGAAACACAAGGCACAACTTGTGAGTCTGCATCATCTAACGGAGCGAGAGCACATCATCCGCACGTGAGCAGCCGTGTTTTGAGTGCACGCGAGGAGAAACCGGCGCGCGTTCGCTCGCTCGTATTACATGAATACGTTTGTCAGTAAAAATAACACCATATGCACTTACGTCCATCTCGCCAATCAATTTGTCGCTTTTCCGCTGTGCGTTAAGGTTTAAGATTACTGTGCACCGGGCTGAGCCAATAGCCTCAGACCTCGAGCTCAGAAGCTGAAATCATTCCGCGTTCAAAGTAAAAAGTCCCAATAGCCAGAGGGAGATTGATGACAACACACGCCGCGCGTATATTCACTGACCACGAACAGGAAATAGAACTGCGCTATTTTAATTTGTTAATATCTTGCGGGCGAAAAGTTTGTTGTAACGCACGCGTTACTGAACATGTACCGAGTAAAATATTACTGAAAATGCATTAGTAATGCCTTACACTACTGCGTTACAGGAAAATGTAATACATTACTGTAATACATTACTTTTATAACGCGTTACTCCCAACACTGCTTATAAGACAGTACAATGCACAGCAATGCCGAGGTTGTGAGTTCGAGACTCACCTGGAGCACGCTTTTAGTATTAAGAAGACAAGTGAAGTGAAAGTCAAGATTGTCCAGAGTTGGTTGTCGAGGATAACCAACCTGCAGATTGTACCTTTTATGGTCATCTATTACACCTGAACTAAAGCAATGTCTGCCAAAGCTTTTTAGCTAAAATTTTCTGAATCAAGAATGTATTTAAGAATCACTGCATTAACTGATTAGCCCATGCACATCAGCTCCAGTGGCGCAATCGGTCAGCGCGCGGTACTTATAAGACAGTACAATGCATAGCAATGCCGAGGTTGTGAGTTCGAGCCTCACCTGGAGCACACTTTTAGTATTAAGAAGACAAGTGGGATGAAAGTCAGGATTGTCCAGAGTTGATTGTTGAGGGTAACCAACCTGCAGATTGTACCCTATGAGCAAATCTAATATACCTGAACTTAATCTTCATCTTCTCCCAAAGCGTTGAATCAAGACTGTACTTAGGATTCACTGCAGTATTTGAATAAGTTGTATACCTCAGCTCCAGTTGTGCAAGCGGTGAACGCCCAGTACTTAAAAGATAGTCTAATGCATAGCAAATCTGAGGTTGTCAGTTTGGGCCTCACCTGGAATGTGTTTTGAAGACAAGTGAGGTGGAAGTCAGGACTGTCCAGAGTTGGTTGTCGAGAATCCGTGTATCATTCGTTCAAACCTCATTGTTCATTCAAACCTCATTGTTTTTCCATTATTTGTTTGCTGAAAGAAAATGAAAACATGAATAATGACACTTTAACTGATTTGCTGATCTTGCGTTCAGATCAAAAAAGGAAAAAAACAAATAACGAGATTAGACTGATTTTAATTTTGATTTTTTAATTTATCCAAATTACATGACTGAAGAAAACGGCTGATTTTAGGTTTTTCATTTGCTCACAAAAAAAAACGAGATTTTCGCTTTATTTTCGTTTTTTGATTTTAGGGAATGAAAAACGGATAAAGGACTATAAAATTCATTATACACACGTAGGCGTGCTGAAACGCCCATTTCCCTCTGATTGGTCAACCAAATCTGAGCTCGTATCGCACTAAAAATAAAAGTCCTCTGCGGCTTTGTTTGAATTATTATTATTTAATAATATAAGTTTACATATTCTATCATTTGAACCACACACAGTTAGCAGACTTCATTGCGTATGCATAAATTAAATAAAAACATAAGTTAGCAGTATATCAGACATTTGTCATTAAAATAAGGACATAGTTCTCTGCCAAACGTTTGCTGCTGTGCACCTGATGCTGAGCGAAGATAGTAATTTCCAAGCAGAACCTGGTTTGCATGATTGTTTTCGAGCAAGGCATGGCGTTTTCCTTCCCTAACTCGTTTTTTTTTTTTGTTGTTTTGTGAGCAAATGAAAAACCTAAAATCAGCCGTTTTCTTCAGTCATGGCAATTTGGATAAATTAAAACATAAAAATTTTAATCAGTCTAATCTCGTTATTTGTTTTTTCCTTTTTTGATCTGAACGCAAGATCAGAAAATCAGTTAAAGAGTCATTATTCATGTTTTCCTTTTCTTTCAGGAAACAAATAATGGAAAAACAAGTTTTGGTTTTTTTTGTTTAAATTTGAAAAAACGATTGAACGAATGATACACGGATTTGAGTGTATCAATTGTTTGTATATTTAAACTCACTTTCAGATACATTAACTTAGCTTTTATATTTACCTAAAAAATAAAAATAAAAGTATATTTATGAACAGGACATTTGCTAATCTGTAAGAGTTGACTTCTCATCTATTATTTGTCCATGTATCTTTTATCCCCTCTACTGGACGCATCAGGAACAACAGGGGAGTAAAACTGTCTGGATCCAAGTCTGCAATAACCTAAAATGATACTTTTAGAAAGATCTTTACATGCCGCTAATGTCAGCGATGGTCAGACACTAATGCAGGTCACACTAGTTAATCAACGTCATCGATTCTCGAACACATTCTTTTTTAGAACGCCACTGACAGCAACGCCACCGCGCCGCCATATTCAGGTGCAGTGCGCGATTTCCGTGAAGCGCTGTAGAAGATAATAATAATAATAATAACAATAATAATAATAATAATAATAATAATCCTCTTAAGGATTTTGGTCCCTGTAACGGTATCTTTTGAGAATATAAAGAAGAGCAACACTGATTCTCAGTTTGACTAACTTCTGTATGTTTGTATGTGTGCTGTAAACAGACGCAACTGAACGGAGGAGCTGCTGTTTTCTCGAATATAAAATATAATAACACTTATATTTAATAACTGATTATAATTTCATGTTGTAAAAAACTCCAGTTACCTAGAAGTAAGAAAGGTCAAACGTGTCATGTATATTTTATGGTATAAAGAGAGATGTATTATCAATAAATGTCTCCTTTATGCTGGAATCCTCTTTTTTCTTACAGTTTTATAACAGTTAACAAAAACAGTTTATAAAAAGTAAAGAATCAAACATTATTACAATAGTACAAATGACATACAATAATGTAGAATAAAATAATACATTATATCTGTTATTATTAATCAATAATAGCAAATATTTATAGTTTCTCTGTAACTCACTAATTGAAGGAAAACAGCTGTATTCAAAAGTAAAATATGAACAAAAGCTAATACTTCTACAATAGCACTAACTCAAACAGTGTCATACTGTATAATGAAACTGAAAAGACTAATGCAATGTTAACAGATGGTAAAGATGGAGTACTGAAGTGCTGAAAGACTTGTATGATGTACGGCAGCATGTTCTCTGATCTGTGATTGGGCGATAACCTGATGTCTCATTTCAATAATAACTCAATCATTTCTCATACATATGATCAACTATGTTAAATCCTAGCCAGTGTACACTCAAAAGAGGTTTGTCTCTTGTCAGCATATGTCACTCCATATGGTCAGATAAGGGTTTAATTAAGTATTTTGAACGGGTAAAGCTGGTCCCCTGCAGAGGAGAGACGGGTTAAAGGTGAATGCTTATACATGAGTTGTCTTGGCAATCTTTTTGATTGCTCTGGCCTGACCTCCAGGATAACAGTTGATGTGGTTTGGTGGTAAAGGGACAGTTTATAAACCAGTGGACACGTCTCTTCCTATGCAGACTAATACTAAGAGTTCATCCCAAAACTCTCCAATAAATCTGCTAGAGCCTTTTGGAGTTATTTAGAAATAGATGTTTTAAGGTTATCATAGTACTGTACTCTGATTTCACAGGCCATACTTTTAGGTTAGGAAAAAAAAAAGTTCCCTGCTATGGCTAACTATCATCAACAATGACAGTCAGTAACCCACTAAGTTCATATTGAAAAAATAGTAAAAATAGAGGGAAATTAATACCCCTGCCCGAATATCAGTTTCCTGCTCAGAAACCCGTGACATTGACTGTGGTGGTACATTTCATGCTGTCCAATACCTGCAAAAACACTTATTTCAGTAGAGAACCCCTTCAAACATCACCAAGTCTACAGGATGAAGTCTTAAAGGGACAGTTCACCCAAAAATTACAATTCTGTCATAATTTACTCACCTTTGACTTCATCCAAACCAGTTTGATGGTCTGCTGAACAGAAAAGAAGATATTTTGAAGAATGTTGAAAACCTGTAACCATTGACTTCCACAGGATGGAAAAACAAATGGAAGTCGATAGTTACAGCTTTACAATATTTCTCAGAATATCATTAAATCTAATAAGCATGTTATGTTTCGGGAGCATGTTATGTTTCCCCCATTAATCCAAATAATCTAAAACACTGTTTACACTGTTACACATGCAAATAAATAAATTACATTTAAAGAACATACAAGCAATGAATATCAGAGGGTAAGTTTATTTTCAATATCTTCTAGATGCTGATGTACCTTAAAGTTTGCCGCCATTTTCATACTCTTTGTAGAATTCTGTTTAGTTCGGGTCTCTTTTACGCTTGATGTTTAATTTATTAGAAGACATAAGAGACAGTATTCTTTTTAGTTTGTTTTTTCTCCCTCTAATAAAAACTAATTGCCTTAGTAATGTTCGTAAATTTAAAACAAAGTGGTTCTATTAAAAGTATAATATATCTACTGGACTTTATTTCTAAATGGATTGTTACATTTTCAATAATTATAGATACTGAATAATAATATTTATAATATTTTTTTTGATTTATTTCTTTTTTTGCTGTATCGACTAGTCCTATTTTAAATGCATTTTTAATCCTACCACAATTCAAACATGTATTGCAGCAGTTGTCGTTAGTTTGTTAAATGTATGATTCTGATGTAACATTAGTGTGGGAGATTTTGTTGATGTATAACGTGATCTATGCTTTGTGTAACAAAAGTATGTTGTTGTTTTATATCGGTTTTAGTTGAATGTTAAAGTGAAAGTTGTGGAGCTGTCTGAGGAGAGACAAGCACACACCCGCAGTGATGTTACAGATGACAGCTACAGTATGTCACAGTTTGGGGTAATAGAAGGGCTCAATGTGGGAAAATGGTATGAATTGACAAATGTGTCCAATTGAAAATTTGGTGGCTGCATGATCTTGTCTACAATGGCAGACTTGCTGAAGAATTGTTTCGGATTGCACCGGTTTGAGAAAGCTTTGAAAGAGGGACTTGTCGTTACAGCGGAGGTCAAGGTTGACCATTTTTACCCGAAGCATCATACCTTGCCACAAGTCAACCTTTCAACGTCCATAACCAGGTGTCAGCAGTGTGATGCCTGTTGTCACACATCCCTACCGAGGCATTATCTCAATTGAAGACAAGGCTGGAAAAATGAGCAGTTTTGTGGTGGACGATTTCCTTATGTGCAAGCATCTTGACGTGCCAGAGAAGGGCAATCATGTTACTGATGTCCTAGTTGCCAGATTATTAGGTGACAGGTCTACATGTGTCCATGTAAAGTTTCGAGGCCAGCGTGTAATGGATGTGGCATTTGTGGCCACAGGAAGCTTCACCTGTGTACTTGTTCCAAACCTGTTTTCATCCTCTACTTGTTCCAAACCTGTTTGAGTTTCTTCTACTAAATGTAAATGAAGATATACTGAAGAATACAGGGGCAAAAAACAACCACTTTATGGTTCAACGGTTCCAGGGCTGGACTGGGACAAAAATAAATTGGCACTGGCATTTTGGGCTAGAGCAGCCCACTGCATACAATCAAAATGCTACCCATCTGTCCACACCCTTGAATATGTTTATCAACTCCTAATCTATAAAAGCACAAAAGCCATACACACAAGTCTTCACACACATAAACCCCTGCCTGACTGCTTGAGTCTGTAAAGTGATTTGTTCAATTTACACACCAGTTTCTCTTTTCTTCCAGACTTCACCTCATAACCCTCTGGCTGTTCTATATAAATGTCACACTCTATTGCTGCATGTAAATATGCTGCTTTTACATTCATCTGGTGTCTGATCAGATGGAGCTACACCGACCAGGAATTTTTCAGTAGCGCTCGCTGTGTCACTCTTATTTTTCACAAAGTATACAAAAACTAGTATAGTCATCTGAGAAGGATGATGTTTACATTCAAAAATGTACTTTTAGCAGGTAATATTAAAGAGTTTCAGTTCATATATCTGACTGCTTGCATTAAATTAATATATAAATATATACATATCATTGTAAAACCTAATAGCATATTTATATTCTGGGTAAGGCGTATGAACAAATGATGAGGATGTAGAAGATGTCTATTATACACTCACCGGCCACTTTATTAGGTACACCTCACTAGTACTGGGTTGGACCCACTTTTGCCATCAGAACTGCTTTAATCCTTCGCGGCAGAGATTCAACAAGGCACTGGAAATATTCCTCAGAGATGTCGGTCACTACTGCCATGAAAGCATCACACAGTTGCTGCAGATTTGTCGACTGCACATGCATGATGCGAATCTCCTGTTCCACCGCATCCCAAAGGTGCTCTATTAGATTGAGATCTAGTAACTGTGGAGGCCATTTAAGTACAGTAAACTTATTATCATGTTCAAAAAACCAGTCTGAGACGATTTACGCTTTATGACATGACGCATTATCCTGCCAAAAGTAACCATCAGAAGATGGGTACACTGTGGTCATTACGGCGAGGACATGGTCAGCAACAATATTCAGGTAGGCTGTGGCGTTGACACGATGCTCAATTGGTACTGTAGAGGTCCAAGCTACAGTAAAAGACCGATCAGGGATTTATTAGCTCATTTCAATGAATCGTATCTTGAAGATTCGAATCATTGATTAGACTCAATAGAGTCAGATTGAATCAGATTAAAAGATTCACACTTTATCTACCATTTGCCCAGCAAATAGAAAACATCATGCTTTACCAATCTTGTTTATATTATTTCCGTGTCCAACGATAATAACATAACACAGTATTGGGTTAACTTTTAACAAGGTAACAAAATCTACAGCTCGAGGCAATGACTTGGAAGCACATAAACGGAAACACAGTTCTTGTTTTATGAGAACAAAGATTTATTGAGCTACACTAAGATACA
>CAIGQQ010028724.1:0-13768 GCA_903798035.1 Danio albolineatus | reverse complement strand
TCATTCTCTCCATCTGTGTGTGTTTACAGTCTGGATCATGGAGGACAGACGAGGATTACAGCAGGACCACGCAAATGTAGGACACACACACATACTTACACACTTACACACACTCTCTCTCTCTCTCTCTCACACACACACACACACACACACACAGCTGTGGTTATAAATGTGTGTCTTGTGTTCAGATCGCTGTTTCCTCACACTGGATCCAAACACAGCACACACTCATCTCAGTTTGTCTGAGGAGAACAGAGAGGTGAAGTGTGTGTGGGAGAAGCAGTCGTATCCTGATCATCCAGACAGATTTGATGGTTATCTTCAGGTGTTGAGCAGAGAGAGTGTGTGTGGACGCTGTTACTGGGAGATTGACTGGAGTGGAGATGCTGGTGTGTGTATATCAGTGTCATATAAGAGCCTCAGGAGGAAGGGCAGAGGTGATGAGTGTTGGTTTGGATCTAATGCTCAGTCCTGGAGTTTGATCTGCTTTTCCTCCAGTTTCACATACAGTCACAATCACACACGCACTCCTCTCCCAGTGAAGCCACTCAGCAGGAGAATAGGAGTGTTTGTGGATCACAGTGCAGGAACTCTGATCTTCTACATCATCTATAGAGACACAATGAGCCTCATCCACTCAGTCCAGACCACATTCACTGAGCCACTCTGTGCTGGGTTTAGGCTTTATTCTGGATCATCAGTGAAATTGAGCTGAAGACTGAGGAGAGATTTACCCATAATCCTCTGCAGGAGCAGTCAGCAGCAGTGTGTGTGTGTGTATGTGTGTGCACGTGTTCACTACTGTGTGTGTGCTCTTGTATACATGGTTTACTGGGTCCAAACACCAGGTTACTCACCAGCATTACAGGGTCAGCCTGGTAAAGAGGGACACATC
Organism: Danio albolineatus; assembly: GCA_903798035.1. Classification (NCBI taxonomy): domain Eukaryota; kingdom Metazoa; phylum Chordata; class Actinopteri; order Cypriniformes; family Danionidae; genus Danio; species Danio albolineatus. Next base: position 12,873 of record CAIGQQ010028724.1, on the reverse strand, counting down.
AGTGACCCTGTAATTCTGAGATCCGCTATGTTATTTTATGACCCCTAATAAAGATCCTTATCAGTTTTTTTTGCATTTAAAAAATTGACCTTACATACCATGATATGCATGTGTATACATTTTAGAACTGTTTCCTTAAACCATGATGTGATGTTTTCATACAATACGATTTCCCAGGGAAATTTTACAACTATCCCTATTAACCATGATGTGATGTTTACAATTTCCTGGGAAATTTTACAACTGTCCCCTTAAACCACTGTTTATTTCCTCTTAAAACATGAGCCTAAAGGGTCATTAATGTGTGTTTTATTTTGATTATTAACAAAAAAATAAATAAAAAAAATTTGCACATGCACATGCATTTTTTAAAAATTCCTATGTTCGTTTTGAAAAAAGTCATGCACTTGTTTTCCATATATTTCAATTAATATGTAATTATTTCGTAAAACAGCCACTCGCTTCAGCTGAGTCCGACATCTTCCGCTTTATGACCAGCAGCAAACTGGCGCGTGGCGCTATCACATGCATCTGCACTACGATGATTTTAAAGCGGCAGAGTTTACTTTTACCTTTAGAACATAAATTAATAAAATTGTATAAGATTATTCAGCGAGTTTAAATATTTTACAATGTAACGCAGGTACATTATAAGTAACTGTAATTAAAATACCTAAAAATGAACAGTAATTAGTTACTTTACTTTTTCAGTGGAAAAGTAATTTAATTACAGTAACGCGTTACTTGGGTGTAACGCGTTACACCCAACACTGAACACAAGCATGGTATACAGGGACATGCTTTGGTTTAGCAGGACTTGTGTATGTAGTCCCATAGACACCAGTTCATCACTGTGTCACTCATGTGTGTAACACCATCATGGGTATACAGGGGCATGGTTTGGTATCCCAGCAAGCAATAGCCGTCATTTCACCGGCTAGGTGAAGTATAGACCAGATCTAGTCCGGCTACATGTAATCCAAATTTAGCCTGAATAACCTTAAATTTGGTTGCATGTAGTTTTTTTGTAAAATAAAGCGTATGATGTGAATGATACTCCATCATGTAAGCAAATTCAATAACGTTTTTGAGGTTTCTGCGAGTAATTCTCGGTGAAGTATAGACCTAATCTAGTCCGGCTATGTGTAACCCATCTCTAGCCCCAAAAAAATTAAAATTGGTTACCTGTCTTTTACCTCGTGATATTTATGATATTCCTTTAAGTAAGGAAAGTAAATAGCGTTTATAACGTGTTTGGGTTTTTAAAAATATATGTAAGTTTCATAGCCTCATCGTAGCCGTGATTTAGCTCGTCATCAGGCCGGCTATTTATAGCCCACTGATAGTCTAAACAGATTCACTGTAGTATTTGGCCGTGCAGCGCGTGCAATGGTTAATACATTACGTCTGCATTATCAGTACTACATCCACACATTTCGTTCTATTTGTAGCTATAATTTAGCTTTGAGTTAGATAGGCTTCACCCACCTCGCAAAATTGACATAAAAATGTAATTGTACACTTGCTGCCTTTTTATTTTGAGTTAAAAATGAATATGGTATAATATATCTTATATCTTCCGGTAGAACAAGTCAGATCTAATCAGTTAAGCAAGATTGACGCAGCTCCGTACTCCACACGATAGATGGCGCTATTGCGCATTTGTCAAGTCGGTTGAAATGGACCAGCAAATCAAGAGGAAGAAGGCTGTTGTCGTTTGAAATTTGTAGCGAGTGCTCTGCAAGGTAAGTGTAATCTGCTTTAATATCAAGTTGTTTGCCAATGTTTTTATAATATGTGCATGTTTTAACATATGCACAGGCACCCTTCATTCCGTAAATCTTAGACGAAAATGTGAGGGAATGTTACAACCTGTTAAACATGCAAAATTAAACACTTATTAAGCAAAGTTCGGTGATTAACTGCATTTATTTTGTACAATGTGATTCGTCTTCATTAAATTCATGAAGGCAATGACAAACTTTGTTAAGAGGTGAAAATTCTACAGTTCTAGCTTTTAAGAGAAGTGTTAGATTGTGATTTCATAACAAAAGAGACAAACATTTTTAAACACAAACACCGATTTAATTCTGTTTTTAGTAAGGGTCATTTTTACAGAAAACTAATTGAAGCATTATTTGACAAGACAGCCTCCTGTAATCCTTTATTATAAATGCTGCTACAGGGTTATTGATTTAGATTTAATAAATGAACTTTACTATTTTATAGAAAAATGCTTTTTGTAATATTAGTAACTATTTTGACTTGTCACAGTAAAATCAAATATAAAGTAAGCTGTTAATAATTATTATAATGCTTCTCTTATATTTGTTAACTATTTGTTTTTCTCCACAGATATTTGAGTGTGGCTATGTGAAACGAGCAGTCTAGCAGGTATGAGTTGCTTTAACATTTTAGACTAAAACATTTACACTATGGCCACATTTGCTGGTTTCCCTGTACATAAGCAGATTGCCCATGTACATTCACAAGCTGGAAGAGGCTTTCGAGTCCCATCAAACAAACAGAATGGAAATTTTAAACAATATTCATGCATTATCCATATAACTGCTGTTGACAAAAAACATTGAATATAACACATTAATACTAAAATAGTTAAAATAATGGAATAAATAATTGAATTAAAATAGTACATGTGTAAATAAGTAATCAGCCTTATGCTGTAAACCTGTGACTATTGTTATTTTTTGTTTTTAACCATCAAGCGTGATTGTGTCCTGAAGACCAACCTCATTTGAAGAGTCTGTGCGTCTACCTCAATGAAGACTTGTAAAAGAGTATGTGGTAAGTGTTTCAACCTGCCCTCGTTTCATAAATGTATTTGTAAAACTCACAGTCACAAGACTGAGTTTAGAACTGTGCTGGATTGCCTTTATTTAATACCCCTATTAAATAAAGTAAACCAGGATCCTCCCTAGTCTATATTTCTTAGCCAGGGTTTAGGTAAAGGACCATAATTTATAATGTAAATTGCTCAAAGAAACAAATCAGAATAATACATTACCACACATGGCAATCTTGATGGGTTCTCTGGAAAATGACTTCAATGTCCACTCCAGCGAAGTAAATTAATAAAATATACTTTTATTAACAAAATTAATCCAGTGAAAAAGTAGAACAAACAAATACAAATAACAGAAATCAAACTCCTTACTTTAACCTCCGCTTAGGCTAAAGGGCGACCAACTCCAGCATAGAGAAGTCAGAAAGCGCAAAGCTGATCGGTATGCTTCAGCTTATATACCCTCAGCTACGTGTACAACTATTTCTAAGGTCAAGGTTCCCTAATACATCACAAGTGATTTTGACACACAGCATTAGGCTCATGCACTCACACACCCAATACATCATTTAGGTTCCACACTTAGTAAACACAACAGGTTATAACTCATCAAGGACCAGGGTATAGTCTGGTTAAAATACTAATTAAAAATTCCTCTTGTTCAGGAAACCGAATAGGTCAGGTCTTGGGAACAAATTTATAGTTATTCCAAATATACTCAAGACATTCATCAATACCACAGTGATTACTTAGTCAACATAAAGACAGTTTTACAGCCCTATATGCATTTTAAGTCTTTACAGTTTTACCCAACGATTGTCAAGCATTGAGAGAGACATTTGCCAGACGCATAGATAGTTCAGGGAGAGATCCAAATAAAGGAGCGGCCTCCTATATTTTCTTTGTCTCACATTATCCATGGCATTCATAGGACCTTCCATCACAGAACACATCTCAGTATATTTTCCTTTTTCTCCAGGACTGAAAGTGCAGAGGCTGAATCTCATTTGGGCTGAGGATGCTGGTCCTGAGGACAGACCCACAAATGTTAGTGTAGAAGTTCTGCAGAACCCGCTGAGTGTCACATATGGATTGGATGGACTTTTTGGGTTCATGACATGTACACTTAAAGGGTTTGTTCAACCAGAAATTAAAACGTTTAATTATTCATGTCATTCCAAACATTGATTTGTTTTTGGAGTTTAAATTAAGATACTTTAGTGAAATCTGAGAGCTCTCTCATTCTCTATAGACAGCAATGGTCCCAACTTGTTTAAAGTCCAGAGAAATACCTATAACATCCTCAAAACAGAGCACATGCTTTCAGTTGTTCAATCAGAATATTATCAAGCTACAAGAATAATTTTGAGTGCACATAAAGCAAAAAGAACAGCCTTTGAGGTTTTTTCTTCCGTTGAACACAAGATATTTTGAAGAAAGCCGAATACCTGTAACCATTGATCTCCATTGTATGTTTTTACAGGTTTTCAGCTTTCTTCAAAATATCTTCCGTGTTTAACAGAAAAAAAATCTGTTTTTATCTTGTTTGTTTTGTCATAACTGAAATTTGATATTTATTTTGTATTTAATGTTTTTAATATTGTTAATGGTGCTTTTATTAATAAAAGCTTGTGTTTAATTAGTTTGAATGGATTGCCTTTTTGAGAACCTGTTAATCAAAAATGTTGATATGTATTTGTGTATTTTTGTTGTTTAAACAGTCATTCATTAGCTGATATTTGGATGACTTGTTTAGGCTTGGGCTATGGTTAGACGTCTATTAGATTTTCACTGACAGCCCAAATTTAGCCTTGTTTTAGCCTAGACCAAAATTCACCGACTATTAGACGTATATATGTAGTCGTCTATTAGACGTCTAAATGAAGACGTCTAATCTTGGGCTATGCTTAGACGTCTATTAAATTTTCACTGACAGTCCAAATTTAGCCGTGATTTAGCCTAGACGTCTAGGCTATGTTTAAACGTCTAATAGACGTCTTTTAGACCAAAAAATGCTTGCTGGGTTCAAGCTCCATCCTTCAAACTTTGGTCAAACCTTCAGACTGCTCTGACTCGGGCTGCTATATCTTTTCTAACTGATCCGACTTTGGGTTTTCCAGAAAAACGACCCAGAACATTCCCAAAAGTCCTATTGACTTAACATTGCGTCGACCTCTGTGAGCTCATAACTCTGCATCAGACTGTACTACAGACTAGAGTCTGGCTTCATTCCACTCAGTCTAGCCAGCAGCCAATCACTGATGACCTTTACACGCACTAGCCACTCCCTACCAACCGATCTCAGCACCCTAGCAACTGTCCCATAGACTGTGACTAGCTGTTCTAGCACATGCTAATAGTTTTAACATCCTACCGACATAGTAATCTTGCTAGTAACATGCTAGCATACTAGTACATACTAGTGACAAGCTAGTCATTCTAGCACTTGCTAATCCATGCCAAAAACATGCTAGTAACATGCTAATTCATGCTAGAATCATGCTAGTAACATGCTAATTCATGCTAGAATCATGCTAGTAACATGCTAATTCATGCTAGAATCAGGCTAACATCATGCTAATTCATGCTAGAATCATGCTAACATTATGCAATTTCATGCTAGAATCATGCTAGTAACATGCTAATTCATGCTAGAGTCATGCTAGTAACATGCTAATTCATGCTAGAATCATGCTAACATCATGCTAATTCGTGCTAGAATCATGCTAGTAACATGCTAATTCATGCTAGAATCATGCTAACATCATGCTAATTCATGCTAGAATCATGCTAGTAACATGCTAATTCATGCTAGAATCATGCTAACATCATGGTAATTCATACTAGAATCATGCTAGTAACATGCTAATTCATGCTAGAATCATGCTAACATTATGCTAATTCATGCTAGAATCATGCTAGTAACATGCTAATTCATGCTAGAATCATGCTAACATGCTAATTCATGTTAGTAACGTGCTAATTCATGCTAGAATCATGATAGTAACTTGCCAATTCATGCTAGAATTATGCTAACAACATGCTAGTTCATGCTAGAATTAAGCTAGTAACATGCTAATTCATGCTAGAAACATGTTAACAACATGTTAACGTATGCCAGAATCATGCTAACAACATGCTAATCCATGCTAGAATCATGTTAATTCATGCTAGAATTATAGTAACAACATGCTAACTCATGCTAGAATCATTCTCTTCCCAACCTCAGACACAGGGATCACCTTTAAAGCTTTTTACTGGCTTGCTTCAGTCTTTAAAGTGGTTACATTGTTGACTACTTTTTCAAACTAAATAAACTACTTAAAACCACCATAAAGTTTGTCCTCAAACTTTACTATCTAGTTTTCATTACGCGACCACAAAACTACGAGGCGCGCAGGGCGCATAAGAAGCGTGTGAAACACTTGCGGCCATTAGTAAACCATTCAGAAGATGCACCACTCGACGCATTGTTATTGTTCTATATTATATTTTTCTATATATCAGAATACTACAATTCTCATTGGATTTAAAATAGGGTCAATATGTTTGCAACGTGTGATTTAATTACAAACGGCCTACATTTTGTCACTTTATTTAGAACATTACAGGCCATTAATTCTGCTAGAATGCATGTTGTTACAGTAATAAACAGACAATATTAGCATCCTTGCTACAAGCTTACTGGAGTGATCATAGGATTAAATGTTAAGTAGGCCATAGAAATCATTTGGGGAAAAGGTCACATACTATTAATTTAAAAACCACCTGTTTAGGCAAAGGTGATGACTTTATATATGACCAAAAACTGAAGATATTAGCATTATTGTACTTAAACAAATACAGGTTGTATGTTAAGGACACTTTATAGAACCTACAATGCTCTTCACAGAGTGACAGCTACTCCCAAACTCAAACTATAAAGCATTTCTGTATGGTCACCTAACAGGCCAAAGGTAAGCATTTCATATATATATATATATATATATATATATTATTTATTGTTTTGTCAATCTGATGCTGTTTTCATTGTTTCAGATTACAATATTATTCAAATGAGAATTGTGTTAAATTGAACTGTTGACAAGTGTTATTTAACACAACTAAATATTACATGCCATTTATCACACTTTTAAATCAGATTATTTTAACTTTAATATTGAATATTTCATATATTTAATATTTAAAATTTAAGAGAATTGATTTTCCGCTTAAAACGAACAAAGTCAACATGTTAGTTTTTCCTGGAGAATAATTTAAAATTGAAATAGAAAATAAAGGTGGAGAGTAGCCTACGCTGTTATTTATCCATCTGACTTATATTGTTACTAGGCTAATATTTTGTTGTTCTTCTTATTATTATTACTTACTATTTATATTAATATTGATTAGCAAAGTGTCATTTAAGCTGTTTGTGAAGTCCTTAAGTGTAACGTTTAATTATTAATATACTGTTTCAAGCAGTTAAAGTTATTAATAATTAACTCAATTATTATAGGCTGTATTGTGTTGTTTTATCAACGAAAGTTACAATTGTACGGATATTTTAGCATAATTCTTTGGTCTTTGTTATTTCTTAATTGTTTACATAAAGTGTCTAGTTTCATCAGAGTTCAGGTGAAGAGAGAGTTAGTTTTGGTTTGAGTGTCATCTTCAGGACACGCCCACAGTCAGGAGAACCTCATGAATATTGACGTCAGCGCCACTCTGTGGAACCAATGATATTTCAGGATCTACCTGTAGATCACACAGGTGTGTTTTAGTGAAGCGAAAGAGTCAAAGAGCTCAGATTGTGTTCCTGCTGCTCGAGAGCGTCTGTACTTCTGCAGGTGAGTTGAACACTTCTACCATTACGCTTCTTTGTGGAGACGATGAAGGGGTTTTATATGTGTGAGTGTGATTGAAACGTCTGATCCTGAAGATTAAAGCCTCAAACACTGATTAAACATGGTGTTAAATCACGCTCATTTAACCACTGGCTCTAAAATCACAGTATTCTTGAATCCCTTTAAAGTGTTTGTGCACTTCTATATCAGACGGACTCAAGAGTTTCCAACAATTCAGCATCAAATAGAACTCAAAACACACCGTCACCAAATCAAAAGTAAAGTTAAACCAGACCTTCCAGTTGAACAGGAAGAAAAGCTGCTGGAAAACATCAAGCTGACGTTCCTGACACAACACTGCACTGAACCCTGAACTGTCAGAGTTACTCATTAACTAACCACACGGCTTCAGTAATAGATGGACACTGGACCCTGAACTTCTCTTGATCAACTCTATATAACATGCATTTCTCTTCAGTCAGAGGTGAAACACCTGGGATGTCAGATCGGGCGGGGGTTAAACCAACTGCATTCATGTAAAGGACTGTATATATGTATGATTGTTTCCTCAAAGCTCTGCTAACGTCTGCATTGGTGTTTTAGCTGCAGTATGGCAGAGGAGCGAGTGAAGGACTCTCTCTCAGAGAAACACAGGTACTGACTCTGTTTTTACACCATTATTTCAACACTTTCTCTGAAGAACAAAGACCAACAACAGTGCACTTATCTGTGCTGCTGATCAAATGATGGACGGAGCTTCAGTTTACACCTTCAGGAGATGTGTTTAGATTGTTCTAGGTTACAGACGGTTTGATCTGGGGTCATATTTACCAGAGCTGAACATGTGTCATGTGTGGTGTTTAAAGTCCTGCACAACATCAGAGTTAAAGCTGACCGCAGAACAGTTTCAGCTTGTGCTTATAGAGGAGAGAACATGAAGATCAACTAGAACATTTAATACACATATGCATGTCCTGCAGTTTATTCCTCTGGTGTGTTTGTGTCTTCAGGGTGAGATCAGGATCATCTGTGTCCAGCTCTGTGTCTATGAAGAGTGACGGGTCAATGGATCATCCACTAAACCTCAGAGAGAAAACACCATCATCTGCCCAAAGGTATTTTGTGCTTTACATTATTGGTCTCACACAGACTGTTAGCAGGTATATCAGTGTTCATCATGAGATTTTATTGTTCAAGAATATACACTTTTCATTAACAGTTTAAATATTAAGTTCTGATCCATTATTTAGACATGGAATGATCATTAATAAAACAAATGCCTAAACATTGATCATAAGCAATAGCATAAATACAGTAAAGCAGGTTTAACAGTACTTTAAGATTTTCCAGAACCACTAGAAGTGTTATATATTTTGCTGAATTATGTTCTTGCATTATCCCAAATGTTTGGCAGAATGTCCAAATCCAGACAATTAAGCCATTTTATCTTCAATTTAGAGTTTTGTACTCAGCAGGTTTCATGGGTCTCAGTGCCAAAATGTGTTTCATCACAAGCGGTGTTTCCATCCACATATTTTCATGCACAGTTTGGAATATTTCATAAAAATACCTAACGCAAACACTAAGATATATATCATACATTTTGAAAGTACATGAAGTACCCCTGCCAGCAATGACATGTGGGGCCCAGATGAGTTAACTACGGGTTCTATGGGAACTGTGTGGGCATGGGCTTTGGCTGGGTGAAATCAGTGGGTCCCATGTAGGTTTTGTAGTGTGAGTCCCACATAGGAAGCCCATATGAGCTGATTACATGGGCCCCATAAAGGACAGGCATGGGTCAAGTCTGGGATTGCACATATGGGTCCTCCATGACAAATTTATAGCCCAGTGGGCATGGGTTTGATCTGGGAATGCACATATGCATTTATAACTTTTGTTGTTCAATTTAATAAGTTTCTTGTAGTTCAAAGCATCAAGTGTCTTGTATTTATCTTACTTTTTAATTTTTCTTAGATTGTTTCCTTAAACCATTTGGCATGGTTGAGCTTATATAGGACCAACATAAGATGCTTACAGAGCCCACATTAATCCTGGTGCAAGACCACTTTAAACCCCTTTAGGCAGGTGGGGCCCAAATGGGTCTGACACAAATTACCCAGTTAAGAACCTTGACGGCTCGCCGTAAAAGCCCATCTGGGCAATCACAGCATGCCCCGAAGTGGATCCTGGGTGCAAGCCCATTTTAAACCCCTTCAGACTGGTAAGCCCCAAATGGGTCTGACATGTATTGCCCGGTTAACACCCACATAAGATCCCACTTAAAACCCACCGGGGCATCCATGGCTGGCCTCTGTGTGGACCCGGGTGCTTTAAGCAGGTGGGGCTCAAATGGGTCTTTCATGGATTGCCCGGTTAAGACCCACATAAGACCCTTACAGATCCCGCTTAGCCAGGAGTCTGTCTGATGCAACAAGTTTTCCACACCTGGATTTGGGGATCCTCTGCCATTCCTCCTTGCAGATCCTCTCCAGTTCTGTCAGGTTGGATGGTAAATGTTGGTGGACAGACATTTTAGGTGTCTCCATAGATGCTCCATTGGGTTTAAGTCAGGGCTTAGGCTGGACCATTCAAGAACAGTCACAGAGTTGTTCTGCAGCCACTCCTTTGCTTGTTTTTAGCTGTGTGCTTAGGGTCGTTGTCTTGTTGGAAGGTAAACTTTCAGTCCTGAGCACTCTAGAGATGGTTTTTGTCCAGGGGATCCCTGTACTTGGCTGCATCCATCTTTCCCTCGATTTTAACCAGTTGTTCTGTACCTGCAGCTGAAAAACACCCCCACAGTATGATGCTGCCACCACCATGCTACACTGTTGAAACTGTATTGGACAGGCGATGAGCAGTGTCTGGTTTTCTCCACACATACCGCTTACAGTTAAGGCAAACAATTATATCTTAGTCTCATCAGACCAGAGAATCTTATTTCTCACCATGGTGGAGTCCTTCAGGTGTTTAGCAAACTCCACTGAGGAGAGGCTTCCGTCAGGCCATAAAGCCCCTACTGGTGGAGGGCCGCAGTGATGATTGACTTTCTACAACTTTCTCCCATCTCTCGACTGCATCTCTGGAGCTCAGCCATAGTGACATTTGGATTCTTCTTTACCTCTCTCACCGAGGATTTTCTCCCCCGACAGCTCAGTTTGGCTGGACATCCCGCTCTAGGAAGCGTTCTGGTTGTCCCAAATGACCAGAATTAATCCAGAGTCGCCAAAGCGGAATGAACCGCCAGCTTAAACGCAAACTTATCCATCATATGTTTTACCCAGCGGATGCCCTTCGAGCAGCAACCCATCAGTGGAAACATCAACACACACTCATTCACATTCACACACATACACTATGGACAATTTGGCTTACCCAGTTCACCTATACCACATGTGTTTGGACTTGTGGGGGAAACCGGAGCACCTACAGAGACAACACGCAAACTCCACACAGAAACGACAAACGACCCAGCTGAGGCTAGAACCAGTGACCTTCTTGCTGTGAGGTGAATGTGCTACCCACTGTGCCACCATGCAGCCCATCCCAAACATCTTCCATTTAACCTTCAGTGCAGCAGAGATGCTTCTGTAACCTTGGCCAGATCTGTACCTTGCCTCAATTCTGTCTCTGAGCTCTTCAGCAGTTCCTTTGACCTCATAATTCTCATTGGCTCTGAGATGCATTGTGAGCTGTGAGGTCTTTTATAGACAGGTGTGTGGCTTTAATCAAGTCCAGTCAGTATAATCAAACACAGCTGGCCTCAAATGAAGGTGTAGAACCATCTCAAGGAGGATCAAAAGAAACTGCTTAACAGACCTGATCAGCCAGACCTTGAGCTAAGAATTACTTTGTGCTAGTTTGGTGATGGGTGAAATGTTTTTTTCCAATAATTTTCTCTTCAGTCAGTCTTACTACACCTTTAAAGGAGACTGAAGTTTGTCCTGCAGTTTATTCCTCTGGTGTGTTTGTGTCTTCAGTATGAGATCAGGATCATCTGTGTCCAGCTCTGTGTCTCTGAAGAGTGACGACTCAATGCGTCAACCACCAGGCCTCAGTGGGAAAACACCATCATCTGCCCAAAGGTATTTTGTGCTTTACATTATTGCTCACACATGTACTGTTTCAAACATATTATTGTGAACCAACAATACAGTAAAGAGAGTCATTCCTGAATGAATCAGTTGTGTGAATGAATCAAATGACTCAATGACTTTGGTCACTCACCTAGTGGCAGATTTAGTTTCTTATTCAATGTCAGTATTGAAAATTAGATTGTTCATGTCGTCTTTTACTCACTATCTTGCTTTTTTAAAGATTATTTCTATGATTTGTGTAACATAAAACATGTTTTGAAGATGTTTATAACCCAACTATTATGTAAGTATATCTAAATACAGATACAAAAATTTAATACATGACACAGCAGTGGTCCGATCGGACCAATCTATCCACAGTCTCGATTGTCTCCTTATTATGAGCAGCACTACAGAACATTCATTATTTTCAGTGTTTGTAAGATATATCTGTATCTGTTTGCCTCTAAATGTATTACTACAGTAGTTTTATCTGTTAACAGTGATGAATATGAGTTAGCAGATTCAGGAGACGAGACTCACAGGAGACACAAGAGTTTCACAGACAATCTCCAGTGGACCTTCCAGGTGGGAAAAACTCATTTTCATTCTGCCAAAATCTGCTTTAGCTGTGTGTTTATCTGAAAATAACAACGCCTTAGAAAGTTTATCAGCCAATCAAAATCAAGCATTCAACAGACTCAAGTTTGTGGACTATATATATGTTGATGAATGTTTTAATTAAATATTGTTTTTCTCTTTTCTTCAATCACAGAATCTTGAGAACAAAATGATCAGATTTCTGAAGAATGAACTGGTAAAGTTTAAGAAAATCTTACAAGAAGAAAACAGACAAGAGTTTGTAAAGGAGTTTAATGAGAACAGAAGCAGAATCACAGAAGCAGCTCTTGATCTCACACTCTTCTTCCTGAGAGAGATGAAGCAAGATCAAGCTGCTGATACTCTCGAGGGTAAGAGACTCATGGCCATCTGTCAGACTGACTCTTACAAATATAGCTGGAAAAGTCAAGACTAAATCTCTCTGTTTCTTTGCTCCTGTGTTTAGGTGAGCTGTTCTTCAATAATCAGCTTAAATGTAGCCTGAAGGAGAAATATCAAAATGTGTTTGAAGGAGTTGCTCAGCAAGGAGACTCCACACTTCTGAATA
>CAIGQQ010028718.1:0-16909 GCA_903798035.1 Danio albolineatus | reverse complement strand
AAACCAGTCTGAAATCTTGGAAATCAGGCACCACATTGTCTCAGTCACTTAGAACTGGCTCGAGGGTGTCATCACGGATAACAGAGAACCAATTGATTTGAATATTTCGACCACTACTTTGTCCGCAGACGTTCTGGGGACCCTTTACCAAATTTGTTAAATGATTTAATCACCTAACAATGGTGCCTTTCAAGCCTTTTCACTGATTGCCTCACGAGACTCTTTTTCATGACTCCCGGGACATGTGCCCATGCATGTGGGACATTCTGTTAGATGTACATTTCGTGGAGACAAAGGGTCTCTGGATTTATTGCATATGAATGAAAGACAATCAAACTAAAGCAGATGTATCTTTGAATATTATGATTTGAGTATATTAAGTATTAGTTTGAGTATTACATTTGAGTATCAGTAGACTGTCTGCTTAATATCTGTTGATACTGACATTAAACAGACATTTAACTGACTATAAGAAACTTTGCAAGTACATGTCAACTTACATTAACCATACCCCTAACCCTAACCTAACAGTCTACTTATAATCTAATGAAAATTAGTTGACATCTGAGAAATATTGCTAAGCCACGAAGTATGCTATCCATCTCAGATGCAGAAAGGCTAGTTCATGCTTTTATGACTTCTAGGTTGGATTACTGTAATGCTCTGTTCGCTGGTTGCCCAGCCTCCTCTATTAACAAACTTCAGCTAGTACAAAATGCAGCTGCCAGAGTTCTTACCAGGTCTAGAAAATATGATCATATCACCCCAATGTTATCCTCGATACACTGGCTGCCTGTTAAGATTCGTATTGAGTTTAAAATATTGCTTCTTACCTATAAAGCTTTAAATAATCTAGCTCCTGTTTATCTAACCAACCTTCTGTCTCGCTACAATCCAACCCGCTCTTTAAGATCTCAAAACTCAGGGCTTCTGGTAGTCCCCAGAATAGCAAAGTCAAGTAAAGGGGGTCGAGCCTTCTCATTTATGGCTCCTAAACTCTGGAATAGCCTTCCTGATAATGTCCGAGGCTCAGACACACTCTCACAGTTCAAAACTAGATTAAAGACCTATCTTTTTAGTAAAGCATACACTCAATACATCACTTAGCGGTATGATGCATGAATGTGTTCCACGCATCTCGTTTATATACACTATGAACAGCAGCTACGCTAATTATTCTCTTTATTCTCTATTTCCACCTGGGGATACCCATCCCTAGGCCCCCAGAGACTATGCAGTGCCACGGATGCAATCCAAGATCCGCAAAGAGATGATTCCAAGGATCCATAATCCTGGACCACGCTGTATCCTGAGCAGCTGCTTGGTGCTTGGCGTAGTAGCAGCAAGCATGAGACTGATTCCTGTGACCCTCCAAGGACAGACGAGCCTCGAGTTCTCCAGCCTCCGGCGCCTAGACTGCAGCTAGAGCTGCACACCGATGGATTACTCTTCAGTGTTTGGACTCTAAGTAGTGAATAATAAATCACACTGAACTGAACTAAACTGAACTCCAACACTAATAACTGGACTGACACTTTCAATTTACTATAACCTTCTATGTGAAGCTGCTTTGACACAATCTACATTGTAAAAGCGCTATACAAATAAAGGTTAATTAACATGTAACTTAAATTCAACAAACGGACCATCAAAATAATGTGTGACCCACTGCCAGGGTTGAATTTTTGTCCCAGTCCGCCCCTGGTTTCATCTATTGTGGTGTAGCTCAATAAACCTTTATTTCCTATTTGGTAAGAACTGTGTTCGTGTTTATGTGCTTCTAAGTCATTGTCTCGAGTTGTAGATTTTGCTACCTTGCTAAAATTTAGCCAACACTGTGTTATGTTATTATCGTTGCCCACGGCAATAACATAAACAAGATTTGCTGGACAAACGATAGATTAAGTGTAAACCTTTTAATCGGACTCAATTGAGTCGATAAATGATTCGAATCTTCAAGATCCGATTCATTGAAATGAGCTAATAAATCCCTGATCGATATTTTAACGCAGGTTGATCCCCTACAAATTGAAGATTAGGGTTAGGGTTTTGTTCTTAATGATATGCATGGATTAATTGTTCACCACAAAACTAGCATAGTGAGCTAACAAAATCAATACGGTTAGTTTTGATTTCACGTGTACTTTAAACAGCAAGTGTTGGCTTGAACGTGGACTCGAGGGGTGTGATATTTCAGCCACCACCATCAACGCTGCAAAATATGACATTTGAGGAGCGCCGTGTGAACATGTGCTGGAGATACACACGCTGTGTTTGTGTGTAATGCCTTCATAATGAGAATTCCTCAGCTGTCCAAACACAAGCGGGTTGATTACAGATGCAGTGGTCTCGGGATGACGCTCGTTTACATGCTAGTTTATATCTTTAAATGTGTATTATTCTAAATATAAAAGAGTAGCAAAGCCAACAAGTAAACGAGCAGGTCACGTGAAAATTTCAGTTAATAAAAAACAACCTGAGTGCAGCACGGTGGCTCAGTGGTCAGCACTGTCGCCTCACAGCAGGAATGTTGCTCATACGTGTCCCAGCTGGGTCAGTTGTGTCATTTCTGTGTGGAGTTTGCATGTTCTCCCCGTGTTGGTGTGGGTTTCCTCCGGATGCCACAATGTTGTGTTGGCATTTCAGTTACTTCAAACTAAGGAGTTTCAACATGCTCCATCATTGGTACAATACTGTAATTATTACAAATGTGTCAAATGTGTGCTCGTAGTAAAATAATGAGTGTTTTCAATATAAGGTTGTATGTTTTGTAAAGCAGCGTGGTTTTTGGTTTAGTTTGTTACCTTATGGCCCGTTTCCACTGAGTGGTACGGTACGATTCAGTACGCTTTTAGGGCTGTTTCCACTGTCTAAAAGCATACTGAAACGAACCGTACCGTACCACTTTTTGGTCATCCTTGCAAGGGGTACCAAGGGTACCAAGGGTACCAAAAGGCGCAGCTGAACCCTTTTGGTTTACAGAGATACGTCATTTGCTCATGCAACAAGCCAGAATGAAAACAAAGGACCGGCCATGTTTAATACACAGGCTGTAATTTAACGGCTGTTTTTTTTTTTTTCGGCACCCCAGCTGCCCGAAATAAACCGTAAAATTACAGATTTTAAAAATTTTTATAGTGTAGTTAATCTGCCTCCTTTCTGAACTGTGCAGTGCTCTAGCTGCTTAATTAGGCCTACAATGCTACTGTATTTCAACACTGGTCATTATGGTGGTACTTGGAGGTACTTAAGTTTCGGTGAAGTTTTTTTCTTAGCTGTTGTCGCCACTGGTTTGATTGGTTCGGGACTTGTAGGGCTGCACATCGATGCATTACTCTTCAGTGTTTGAACTCTCTATCAGGTTGGATTCGAAGCGACGATGTACAGCCATTTTCAGATCTCTCCAGAGATGTTCAACAGGATTTAGTTCTGGGTTCTGGCTGGGCCACTCAATGACATTCACCGAGTTGTTGTGAAGCCACTCTGTTGATATTTTGGCGGTGTGCTTTGGGTCATTGTCCTGCTGGAAGATGAACCGTCGCCCCAGTCTGAGGTCACGAGCACTCTGAAGCAGGTCTTCATTCAGAATGTCTCTGTACATCGCTGCATTCATCTTTGCCTGTATCCTGACTAGTCTTCCAGTTCCTGCTGCTGAAAAATATCCCCACAGCATGATGCTGCCACCACCATGCTTCACTGCAGGGATGGTATTAGCGTAATGATTAGCGGTGCCTGGTTTTCTCCAAACGTAACGCCTGGCATTCACTCTGAAGAGTTGAATTTTATTCTCATCAGACCAGAGAGTTTTGTTTTTTATGGTCTGAGAGTCCTTCCGTCTGGCCACTCTACCATACAGGCCTGATTGGTGGATTGCTGCACAGATGGTTGTCCTTCTGTAAGGTTCTTCTCTCTCCACTGAAGAACGCTGGAGCTCAGACAGAGTGACCATCGGGTTATTGATCACCTCCCTGACTAAGGCCCTTCTCCCCCGATCACTCAGCTTAGATGTGAATACTGATGTACATGTGATTTTTCAGGTTTTTTATTTTTAATTACTTTGCAGCAATTTCCTTAAATCGTTCTTCACATTGTCATTATGGGGTATTGTGTGTAGAATGTTGAGGAAATAAATGAATGTAGTCCATTTTTTGAATAAGGCTGTAACATAAAAAAAATGTGGAAAATGAATGCTATGAAGACTTTCCGGATGCACCGTAGAGCATGAATGTATGCACATTATATAATTATCCACAAATAGCCTAGTTTATCTAAATAATTCAGTGGTTCCGTTCCATTTCTTTACATTTTATAACACAAACTTGCCCATTCAAGACATGGTTACGGCCTTGCATATACTTGCATAAATTGCTGGCGATGAATGCAATGACCTTGCTTTAATGTGCTAATGTAGGTCTCTCTTTGTCGCATCAGAAATAAATGTATAAATCTTTCTGTCCCCAAACTTGTGAATGTAGTGTATATAAGTATAAAAAGCAGGCAATAACCTAAGCGATTCATAATTATTAAGTGCTTTGATTGAACGTTAAAAGGGTCTCTTCATTCTCTTTATCAACGAATACATCAGAATAAACGCAGGGATGTGCATTAAGAAAGAAAATCATCATATATTTCAGACATTATAAATGCAACGACCTTGGTATAAGATTAAATACTGTGCTAATGTGCTTATGCTCAACTCCATCAACGTCATCAACTTCCCTTTCAATTTTAAAGGTCCAGGGTTGCCCAAGACCCCTATAAGTGGTTCCGTTTGAAAGCGTAGAAGCTATATTTTATGCACATATGCATCACTTAGGTTTTTATTTTACTGTACAAAAGTTATTAACATTTAATTACACAACAAAATACTGGATACCCGAGCTGTCATTTTCATATTTTTATATGCTTCATATATGACACACATGTACAAGTCATAGATTAAATAAAAGCTCTTGCCTGTCCATGTATGATTCTAGCGTTCCTTTACTGAATTATATTCACATATCAAACAGTTATCGAATGAATCACCGCGTTTTTTATAGCGCAGTAAAAGAATACAGCCTCAAAATAAGCTTTTTTTCTAGGAGCTGAGGAAGTTTTGGAGAAGCTGACTTTGACTTCTTTGATATAATGTTATGATACAAATGGGAAGGAGAAATGAGAAAGTATTGGAAACTCATGTTCTTATCATGTAAGAACTATGTAGAACCAAATATGTCATATTTGAATGATCAAAAAGTTATTTTCCCATTATTCAGTTGAATTACTATAACCTTTGCATACTCTATGGTAGAGACAAAATTCTTTTTCCTAGTGTTTGCTGCTATCTGCTGGTTTCAAGCAGAACTGTCTGGAGTTGTCTTATTCTCTTATGGGATTATCTACACATTTTCAAAAAAGCATTTTAGAACAAAAAATAAAAAATGCCCAATGTTGAAGTGGTTCATCATAAAACAGAAAACATAACAAATATGATTTATTACTTTCAGCAGTTTCTTTTGTAAATTCAAATGGTTTTCTGTCCAATAACACTGGAATTTGTCATTTATACCACTGCATTTGGATATGGAAGACTTTCCAAGTTTGGTAGGCGGAAATTACAAAAAAAAGGTATAACACCTCTCATCAGTTGGAGTACAATAACTTTTGCATAGATTATGATAGAAGCATTTTTCGTTTTTCTTATGATTACTGACATGTGCAGGAACCACCAAAAATTACAGAAACCTAGACCACACAGAACCTAAAAGATACTCTTTTAAATTTGAGTTTATAAAGAAAAAATACAGAAAGCGCCTCTTTTTTTTTAAGTGTTTATGATAACACAGACAGCATATACAATTATTTTAATCACTTTCAACAGTGTTTTCTGAAAATTTAAAGGGTTTTCTTTAAAACGATACCACATTTTTGCATTTACTCCTCTGCATGTGGATTTAGGAAGCTTTTAAAATTGGGTAGACAAAATCCAGGCGGAAATCCCAAAATAGCACCAGAGTGTAAGAGGTTAAAACGCACAAAGGATGAATTAAATATGCACTGTTTGTGGTACATAAAGTGGAGATGTAACTCAACAGTGGCCTGTAACTGCAAATCTTCTCGTTTTATGACTGAAAACCACTTAAATGAAGACTTGCATGAAGTTTACAGCTATTTTTACTCGATTTACTGTACGGTACACTCGCCTCCACGGGGAGCTTTTCAAGACGCTTTCCAAAAAATGAATTATTATGCAGTATTATGATGATTTCTGAGATTCAGACTCTTCAGCCAAAAAACATCACAAATGTCCTCTAGAGAACACAATCCCACAATGCACTGCCACATTCCCAACTTTAAATCGCAAGCTGTTCTGCCCACTCCAAACCAAGAGGAATGCTAATTATAAATATGCTTACAGACGCATTTAACTAACCAACACTCGATTGGTATGCTAGTTAATGTGAATGATAATAATATTTTTGTTTGCTATTAGCAAAATGAGCGTCAGTGGGTAGCACAATCGCCTCACAGCAAGAAGGTCGCTGGTTTGAGCCCCGGCTGGGTCAGTTGGCATTTCTGTGTGGGTTTTCTCCGGGTGCTCCGAGAACACATGCGCTATAGAATTGGATAAGCTAAATTGGCCGTAGTGTATGTGTGTAAATGCAAGAGTGTATGGGTGTTTTCCAGTGTTGGGTTGCGGCTGGAAGGGCATCTGCTGCATAAAACATGCTTGATAATTTGTCGGTTCATTCCGCGGAGACGATGCCTGATTAATAAAGGGACTAAGCCGACAAGAAAATGAATGAATGAATGAATAAATTAATGAAATATGAATAAATTAAGCAAACAATATGTATTACTCATGGTTAGTTAATTAATGCATTAACAAATATGAACTAATATTTCAAACTTGACCAACATTATCATATTTTTGTATGTTAACAATTGCATATTTCTTAAATATCATATCAAAATCTCATTAAGTTTGCATTTTAAAACATATTTCACACGGACATAACCTTATATATTAATATTAAATTAGTATTAAATGTTAATAACTTTGAATATATGATTAATATTGTGATCACCAGAGATCGAGCGGCTGCAGATCGCTGGTAAACACGCAGATCGCAACGGATAGCAAATCCAACATTACATGGACTACAAGTTCCAGTCACACACCGCTCACACGCACCTGTTCCGAGTTCCAGTGATTTCACACAGACACAGATGAAGCTCATCATTCATTCATTACTAGGACTTTAAATACAGTGTACACACACCATACCTGTCAACCCTCCTGTTTTTCCCGGGATTATCCCGTATTTTACAGCTCTATCCCGCTATCCCGTAAAGGTATACTTTCCCGTATTTCTCCCGTATTTTCAGTCTTTCTCTGAAGAGTGGCGATAAACATTAAAGAGCCGATCCTCCCCCTACGCACCCATACCGCCAAACCACCAGGGGCCGCCCCTTGCTCATCAGTTCTGTGCTTTCGGTTTATTTAGGCATGAAAACACTTTGAAATAAATATAAAAATGGCGGGATTCCCTTTCCTTTTCATTACAGGTGTCGTCGCTCCTCCTGTGCAATCCTCAAAACGGTCATAAAGCGGTGCGTGACTGTCAGCTGACGCGCTCCATAGTGATAAACAGACGCTGTTTCCCAAACGGATTCTGTACATGCAATTTGAAGCGTAGCAAAAGTGGATACTGGGTTTTGGGTGCGTGTTTGAACAGACATATACACATAATTAATAATAATAACCTCTAAAGATGTCGATCTTGATGGGGTTTTTTTCAACTAATTTTGTCTTAAATGAGCATAAAACATTAGGAAAGCAATCAAATGCTTTCATTATGACGTTATTAAAATGTATTTTAAAGTGACACCTCTGTTATTTAATGTAATCAAACACAAAATCTAAATAAATGAGATTCATTCGTTGCTCTTTATTCAGAATGTGTGAGTTATACAGTGAAGATTAATAAGATTTATAACTTGATTCTATTTCTTTATAACAGCTCATTTTAATAGGCTAAACTGTTTGCTAATGTATACTATTACATTTTCTTTTGTTTTTTTGTTTGTTTATTTACAATGAAACAGCTCCAGAAGACCATAAATATGTTATTTTATTTTATTATTATTATATTTTTTTTGGTGGGGGGTGGGGGTGGGGGTATTAATATTCCTTATTATGGTGGGTGTATCCCTTATTTTCACATCCCAATGTTGACAGGTATGACACACACAGACACATCAGCGCTGTTACATTACGATGCGCTTTCCTTGCCTTGCTGGTTTTGATCCTTGCTTTGTTTTGTTTGTTTATTATGTTATATGCTGCCTGCCTTTTAACCATCTGCTTGTTTATCGACCACGACTCTGGATTGTCCGTTTACATCTGTTTGTTCCTGTTCTGACCATTGCTTGCTGGACCATTCCCATAACAAAATCCTGCATTTGGATCTGCACTTCGTTGTCAGCGTCCCAGTCACATTACAATTAAAAGCGTAATATTATAATACTACATTATGCTAATATTTATTAATTCATATACAAATACTATATATATTAATTCATATATTTATTCATCCTGGGTTCCTTTATTCATTAGGGGTCACCACAGCGGAATGAACCGCCAAATTATTCAGCATGTTTTATGTAGCGGATGCCATTCTAGCCCCAACCCAACACTGGGAAACACCCATACACTCTTGCATTCACACTCATACACTACGGCCAATTTAGTTTATTCAATTCACCTAAAGCGCATGTGTTTGGACTGTGGGGGAAACCGGAGCACCCGGAGGAATCCCATGCCAACATGGGGAGAACATGCCAACTACACACAGAAATGCCAACTGACCCAAACAGGGACTCGAACCAGCGACCTTTTTGCTGTGAGGCGACAGTGCTAACCACTGAGCCACCACTACTGTATATAGTAAAAATAAATAAATAAATAATATATATATATATACATATATTGGCGCCACGGTGGCCTAGTGGTTAGCACGTTCGCCTCACAGCAAGAAGGTCGCTGGTTCGATCCCCGGCTGGGCCAGTTGGCATTTCTGTGTGGAGTTTGCATGTTCTCCCCGTGGTTGCGTGGGTTTCCTCCGGGTGCTCCGGTTTCCCCCACAGTCCAAAGACATGCGGTACAGGTGAATTGAGTAAGCTAAATTGTCCATAGTGTGTGTGTGAATGAGAATGTATGAATGTGTTTCCCAGAGATGGGTTGTGGCTGGAAGGGCATCCACTGCGTAAAACAAATGCCGGATAAGTTGGCGGTTCATTCCGCTGTGGCGACCCCGGATTAATAAAGGGACTAAGTCGAAAAGAAAATGAATGAATGAATGAATATATACATATATCATTGTATTAATATTATTTTTTTATAATAAATGTATGATAATAAATAATGTATTTTATTAATATATCATTTATTAAATTATAATCTATATATTTAAAGCTTAAAAACAACTACAATAGCCCAACAAAACAGTAAGAATATATTTCATCAGTTATATCTGCAGCTTTTATCCGTTTTATCTTTTCGGCTGTGTATTATTTATGCTCATTAGTCTTCAAATCCTCTGTAAACACCGCGGGTGTTGTGAAGGTTTCAGGACATGCAGCTTTTCATCTCACAGAGCTCACAACAAAACAGTTCACAGGTCATCACTTCAAGTCATTTCCGTTTTGATGTGACCAGTCAGACAAGACACTCACAGTTTTCAGACACATCCATACAACTGGAGAGAGTCATGAGGAGGAGCAGCGGATGAGCAGATTCTGACTGAACGCATCACAGTCAATGAGCAGATGTCGAGATCACCACTGTCAGAGTGTGTGCTGTAAATGAGCAGTCACTGTCTAACAAACCACACGCACTTCTGTCAGTCACACATACATACACACACACAGAGTTTTAAGCTGTCTACAGAACAAAGCACTGTTGTCCAATTGCCTACTTAAATAGCACTTTAAGCTGAATGTATTATTTTGAACAGTCACTACTTAAATATTATGTACTCAAGTGTTGTCATCACGACAAAATCCAAATGAATTAGTTATTAGAAATTAATTATGAAAAATATGATGTTTAAAAATTTGTTGAATTAAAATCTATAATATTTACTGTATATATTTAATTATACAACAGTTCTGTCTGGATCTTGAATCTGATTGGCTGATAGACCCGTGATATTCTGCAATAACAGCACTGATCCAGCCTTTTCACCCTTCACCTTGTGTATTACTCCGCCCACATTCAGCGACAAGAGTCAGCGACAGTTTCACAAATATTGCAGCTGTTGGACAACATAATGTACTTTTGAGGATTCTTTAGTCGAGAATGTATTTTATAACAATAGTGCCTATTTCAAAATATTTATTATTTCTGAGAGACAGCGCGTCAGCGTCCAAAAGCCAGACGGTTGATGTTGTCTATCCACAAGATGGCGCCAGGACCGCATAATAAGCCCTTGCTTAGAATATTAAAACATCTTGTTTTCTAACTACAGCTGATCAAATCATTATTAAACTGGTAAGTGATATTCTAAGTCTATCTCTCACTTTTGTATAGATTGCAGTTCATTTATAAGGACAGTGCCTATTTTAATACAGTTACTTTCCTATTTCGGTTCTCAACAGTGTTATTCAGAGACCTCACTCCCTCCCCCTCCTTATTTTTTTCCTTATCACAAACACAACAGCAGTCTGGTTTTGTAGTTGTTGAGCTGCTTTTCAGGGGTTAATTATTGTGATATCCCGATTGAAGAAAACTGTTTAAACCAGCCTAAGCTGGTTGGCTGGTTTTAGCTGGTCGACCAGCCTGGTTTTAGAGGGGTTTTAGCCATTTCCAGCCTGGTCTTAGCTGGTTAACAGGCCTAACATTAACCATGTGCGCCTGATCATTATTTCATTATCACTCACAGTATGCTTTTTTACATGCTTTCTTTTGCTCAAAGTTATATTTTAATTATCTTTCTTTCTTTTTTTTTTTACGATAACATTGCTTTAAATATGAGATTAACTACCCATTTATGTGTACTGAGATCTGGGACCTTTAGCCAGGACAGATTACTGTACATATTTTAGATACATGGCAATAAATATTTTTAAATGTCTTTTTTTTTTTTAAAGAAAATTGTGTTGAATTAAAAAGCGCATGTATACAGCTATATTTTGCTTGTTTGACACATTTAAAATTTGTGGCGAAGAAATAATTATTTATTTTTGGTGGTTTAGAGATAAATTTGGTAAATCCTTAATTTTGAGTCCTGAAAAGTCCTGTGAAATAAAAACTAATTGCAATGCGACACAAGCCATTTGCTCATGCACATTGAGCAAGTTCATACACAACACACAGAACAGTGAAATGAATGTGGAGGCATGTGGACATTACACAAAATCTAAATCAAGTCATTTCCGCATGTCAAAGTTAAATTTACGCATATAAAATACATTTTCCCAACAACAAAAGTGTGGCTAGTGAAAATGGCGAGTGGCTAGTAATGTTGGAAATCTACTAGCCCCAGTGGCTAGTGAGCACAAAAGTTAATGTAAAGCCCTGTTTACTAATAATAACCACCTCATGTGGAACTCTGAATCTGTGTCTCATTTCGGAGTCTGCTACTGTCCACCAGAGGTCACACTTTAAGTCGCGGATGGGTATGAGATCCATCATGACTGAATAAATCAAATACTCTGTTTTCCACCAAGGCAACCTGGGGTGCTGAAATATAATTGGCTAAACTAACACTGAGCCGGTTAAAAGAGCCAAAACAAAGACAGACGTTTCAGCACGTAACTCACAAGCTGTGTCCCAAATGACACACTATACACTATACACTATGCACTATGTACTTATGCACTTACACACTCAACAGCAAAGTATATGTATGTAGTGCTGTCCCAAATGGAACACTAATGGCTTTTTTACTAAGCGGAAGTTCAAACCGTTTCCCTGATGACGTTTGACGGTCGCCAAATTAGAGAAATAAATGACCAAAATTCCTAATAATACCTGGCATGAGTATAACCGCATTCACCATCGGGAGGCGCTATAATCACTCTTGTTGGAGAAATTTGCTTTCACAGTCCAAAATAAATAAAGTAATCCAACACGTGCGCACGATAGCTCCGCCTCTTCCGTTACGTGCACAAAGCTGCAGTCGTTGAGTGTGTGAAGTGTCCATCATTACACACTTCATATTACCGGTGGAATGAGTGCATCATCCGGGTAATTAAAGTGCACTTATTATTTTTACAGTTTTCAGTGTGAACGCACTTATTACACTATTTATACTACAAAATGGCGTAGAAAAGTGCACAAGTATGCGATTTGGGACGCAGCTACATTTTCAAAGCAGAATATCTGACTTCAGCATTGTTTTTCAGATAAACAAGTATGTTCACTGAGCATGTTTCTTAAACATCTGTAAACATATTATGGCCTTCTGTGCCATGACCTCTGTGTAACTGTGCACATATTAATCCAGCTCTTCCTGAACACACTCTTCCATTCACACACAGCGCAGCAGGACTGAATGTTACCTCTCCACGTTGTCCAGGTTTCCGGCCGCTCCGAGTCCTCCAATGGCGTAGAGTTTGCCGTCGTAAACCACACTGTTGTGTCTGCAGCGCGAGACCGTCATCCGAGACACCAGATTCCAGTTATCCAGCAGAGACATGTAGCACCAGACGTCTGCCAGCGTCACGCCAGACTCCACACCGCCTGAAGAGGAGACAGACGAGCGCAATTTACACACTTACACCTATATTAACACACATCTGATCAAAACACGCACACCAGGGCTGCATGATATAGCGCTTCAGCATCAATATCGCAATGTGCGCATTTGTAAGAGTCACATTATGTTGGGTCTGGATTATAGAGCTATTGGATTGTATTTAAATATGGTACTTATGCAGAATTTATATGATTTATGCAACAACAAAAAAAAAAACTTTTTATTTTACTTTTATTTTTACTTTTAAACCGTCTTAATTGTAGTCCAAATATCTACGTTTCAAAGCAAAAACAAGATTCTTTTACTTTCCCCACTGGCAGATAATTGAGTTTGTTTTAAGGAAAAACTCTTAATTTTGCTTCATTTCTTCTGAAGTTACAATATTTTAAAGAATTTTTGATATTTGGACAACAAACAAGACTAAAAAGAGTAAGAAAAGCCTTTTTTGCATAGTGATTATTCAATTTCTGTCTTTTTTTATTATCCCGAGGTTTCCATAATCTTGGACCAGGCCGTATCCTGAGCAGCTGCTGTGGTGGTCATGGAGGAGTAGAGAGCATGAGACCGATCCCTGTAAGACCTCAGTAACAGACGAGTCCTCGCATTGATCCTCAAGGCCAGCCTGTACACCAGCCGGTGACCACCCCCACCTGCGGCTTCTCCACGATGGACGTCCAGCGTTCTCCAGCCTCCAGCACCTAGACTGCAGCTCTGCACAAGATGTTTGGCCATAGGAGAAATGGTCGTGCATAACTGAGCCTGGTTTCTCTCGAGGTTTTTTAATTCTTCACTGTTGAAGAACTTTTAAAGTTTTTTCCTCGCCGCTGTTGCCTCTGGCTTGCATGGTCCAGGACTTGTAGAGCTGCGCATCAATGGATTACTCTTCAGTGTTTGAACTCTCAGCAGTGAATATTAAACCACACTGAACTAAACTAAACTGAACTTCAACACTGAAAACTGGACTGACACTGTTTCAATTTACTAATATCCATGTGAAGCTGCTTTGACACAATCTAGATTGTAAAAGCGCTATAGAAATGAAGATGAATTGAATTGTACCCGAATACTGTAATATTAGTGCTGTTCAAACTATCTTGTGGAACTGTATTCATATAGCAATATTTATCGAAGAAAAAAAAATAGCAATATCAAATTTTTTCCAATAACATATATACGTTTTATATATTTTCCAATATACTGCAGAAGATCTATTGGAACCTGCATGAACCCAAGATTCTCATAGAAATCAGTCAAGTTTGGTGAAGAAATACTCATGATTTGGGGTTACATTCAGTATGGGGGCGTGCGAGAGATCTGCAGAGTGAACGGCAACATCAACAGCCTGAGGTATAAAGACATTTGTGCTGCCCATTACATTACAAACCACAGGAGAGGGCAGATTCTCCAGCAGGATAGCGCTCCTCATACTTCAGCCTCCACATCAAAGCTCCTGAAAGCAAAGAAGGTCAAGGTGCTGCAGGATTGGCCAGCCCAGTCACCAGACATGAACATTATTGAGCATGTTTGGGGTAAGATGAAGGAGGAGGCATTGAAGATGAATCCAAAGGATCTTGATGAACTCTGGGAGTCCTGCAAGAATGCTTTCTTTGGTATTCCATATGACTTTATTAAGAAGTTACTGGAGTCATTGCAGAGATGTGTGGATGCAGTCCTCCAAGCTTATGGGAGTCATACTCAATAGTCATTCTTTCTCCACTGCAGCATGGCTTTATATTCTATACTGGACAATATTTCTGTTAATGACAAGACTTTTGTCTAAGCAAAGTCAGACCTTACTGTCCGAATTAAATCATTCAAAATCAAGGCATGATCATATTTTATTCTGGTAAAAGAGGTGTAATCTAGAGGCCTTTGCCTTTAATATAAGCCACTTCTGATACCAAATGATCAACTAGAAGTCAACTTATTAATTGTTGTTCCTAAAACTTGGATAGGCGACAAGACTATTTACAGGTTGTGTATATTTTACATTTGCAAAACCAACATGATAACTTATAAAATATTGTTGTTGTTTTAAAACATTTTATAATTAAATTATATATATATTTTAAAATAATTATTAACATATTAATTGCATTTATTTATACATTAATGATGCATTAACAGTATTTTCATTCATTTTCATTTTTCGGCTAAGTTCCTTTTTCATCAGGGGAATGCATCGCCAACTATTCTGGCATACGTTTTAGCAGATGCTCTTCCAGCCACAACCCAGTACTGGGAAACACCCAAACACTCTTGCATTCACTCATACACTATAGCAAACTTTTGTTTACCCAATTCACCAATAGCGCATGTGTTTGGACTGTGGGGGAAACCGGAGCACCCGGAGGAAACCCACGCTAACTCGGGGAGAACCTGCAAACTCCACACAGAAATGCCAACTGGCCCAGCTGGGACTCGAACCAGCGACCTTCTTGCTGTGAGGCAACAGTGCTAACCACTAAGCCACCGTGCCGCTCCTAACAGTATTTTATATAATGTTTTTTATTATTATTATTTGTATGTTTATTTATTTTCTTACTTTTAAGCACAGCAATTTCTTACTCCAAGTCTTGTAAAATGCTAAAGTTGTCCCATGCAGATAATTTTGAGGTCTTTTTTTTTTCAATGCCCCTTTAGGCGCACCGTGAAACTGAATATTTGTCACACACCCCAGACAAATTGTAAAAAGCATTCTCATTCATACCATATAATGAAATATATGGCTTTTACACAGCATCTACTTGTATACAGAATTCACAAACAAATTCCATCTTTAAAACCATCGCCAATCCTGCGTCGGTGATTTCACCATCCTCTATGTTCATGATATTTAGCATCATAAATTGACATGCAGTCAGTGGTAAAGACAAGCATCTGCTTTCCCATCATCCCTCGGTGCGCAGCGCTAAATATAAAGCCAGACGCCCGTGGGACGCCAGCAAACGGCGAGTGACACGCTGTCGCTCCGCTCACCTGACAGGTAGATATTATCCCCCGCCGAGACCACCGAGAAGAACTCGCGGTTGTAGAAGGGCAGGCTGGCCAGCGGGTACCACTTGTTGTTCTGAGGGTTGAAGCAGGTGACGGCTGTCAGAGAGCGATGGTTCATCCCCACCACCTGCCGACCGCCCACCAGCACAATCACCTCCGCCACACCTGCACACAAATTCACATATTGGAGATTTTTCTACTGTTTCTGTGCTGACCGAATGATCTTTTCCATTTCCTTGAACCCAAATCTGCCCCTAAACCTCTTACAGTTCTCATTTTTTCCAGATAATCAATCATTCATTCATTCATTTTCTGTCAGCTTGGTTCCTGATTTATCATCGGTCAATGCAGCATAATGAACCACCAACTACTCTGGCATATGTTTTAACACAGCGGACTTCCTTCCAGGAGCAACCCAGTACTGAGAAACAGATAAATGTTTTAATATTTGCAATTATTCTCCACCGCCAATTAAAAAAGTAGGCTTTATTATCCTTGTGGGGACAGAAACAAACACAACTCAGACATGAATGCACTCACACAGCACACACATAAACTGTATGCATTGCATACATGAACACACAACACACCCGCATACACCCAAAAGCACACACATACACATGCAAGCTTACCAATGTTTGCACTTCATATTGGCGGGGTCAGGTGAATCAAACAACCCCACCCCCAACACCCATGAATATATGAAGGGTTTCGTTGCAAAATGCGATAAACGCCATTTTTTGACATATGGATTTATGATTGGAAATCACTGTTCAGATGTTCCTTATCTATGTGTGAATTGCTGCCATTAACACAATTTAAAAATGAACATTTTAGGCCTACTACAAAATGTATTTTTTCACAAAACGCGATATCAGCCAGACCAGTTTCTTTACAAAATGCGATATAACAGTTATAGAACTGTTATATATAGAACAGTATATGCGCGAGCTCAGCATCCCCTGGGAGGAGAGTCACCGCCGGCGAAGTGCTCCGAGTTTGCTCATTGATTTAACGATAATATCAAAACAAAAAACACATGTTTTTAAAAAGAGGATTCAATAAGCGAACTAAAAACGTTTGCCATTTAATTGTTTATACTGTAGGCGAGCTGTCAGTCACAGGCTACGTCCGTCTGTCAGTCAGAGAATCAAAGCTTCAGAGTC
>CAIGQQ010028717.1:166666-183913 GCA_903798035.1 Danio albolineatus | reverse complement strand
TTTTTTTTTGTGTAATGGGTACTTATAGGAACCACCAGATCAATCCTTGATAACTAACTCAGTGGCACTTGGCCCATTTTGTTGCATTTGAACATTAATTTAGATCTTTAAATTGATGTAAGCTGATCAATAGTGACATCAAAGATGCCATTCATCGAAGCATGGCATTGTTAGTAGTTGTGTTTTCATTGTGTGTTGTGGTTTTTGGGGTTATAACAGCAGCCGAGTTTCCATCCTAACGTGAAGAAATCCTAAATGCAAGTTGTTCAAGCAACTGACTGCAGAATTGGTAATCTAGTTACCAACCAAGCTTTCCATCATTGTTTCTCATGCGATATTGGAAACAGCTATAGATGGAATGTAGATATTTATAGATGGATTTGTAGATAGAAGTTATGTTATTAAAAGAGCAAAAGCGAGGGTAAATCACTTACACCAATGAAGTTCTACAACAAGCTAAGCTGAGAAGAGCACTGTTTATGCCTTGTAACATTTTAAAATACTTTGGTGGTGTTTCAAATAGCATGCATTCTTCCAGTCAGCATGCACTTAAGTCAGTGGTTCATATTGTGCTGGGTCAGACCCTTTCTGAAGTAGAAGCTAATTTAGTTCCTCCAAAAGGGGTTCTGATAATTAAACTGTTTGCAGATTAAACTGTCAAAAAGACACTGTAAATGACAAAAATGTCATTTATGGCAAAATAAATAAATAAATTATTTGACAAAAAGTCATGACAACAAATGTTTTTTTATGTTATTTTAAAAGTTAACAAGGATTCAACAGTTTATTTTTATCAACAGTTTTACAAAGTATAACTTAGCTCTGGTTTTCCATTGTCTAAAGACGTGCGGTATAGGTGAATTGGATGAACTAAATTGGCCGTAGTGTGTGTGTGTGTGTGTGTGTGTGTGTGTGTGTGTGTGTGTGTGTGAATGCAGGAGTGTATGGGTGTTTCCCAGTACTGGGCTGCGGCCGGAAGAACATCCGCTGAGTAAAACCTATTCTGGAATAGTTGGGAACAAAAAAAATAAACCATAAAAAAAATAGATTTATACTTATGCATTAAACACACACGTATGCTCCGGTGCGGACCCCTCTCCATCGCTGACATCGACATGAACCTCTAAAAAAATGTAACTACATGTCACAACAACGCGCAGCGCAAGCTCTGTGATTGGTCAGCTTGGTAGCGGGGACAAGTGTGGGCGGTGCTGAGAGCCTCGAGCCCAATGGAGCGATCAAATCGATCACTCGACGCAGATGTATAAATCAGCCTTAAGCTGAAAGAAAATGAACAAATGAATTTTACAGTTCACTTCCGGCAATAGTTCTAGGAACTATGAAAACAGTACCAGAGGCCCTGATGCACTGATACTGGTAAGAAAACAGTAGTTGAGTAAACAGCTACACGTCATGTGCAGGGCCAGACGGAATCTGCGGACATTTTTTGCGGATTTATGCGGAATGATTTTAGGAGTGGGGCGCCACGGTGGCGTAGTGAGTAGCACGTTCGCCTCACAGCAAGAAGGTCGCTGGTTCGATCCCCGGCTGGGTCAGTTGGCATTTCTGTGTGGAGTTTGCATGTTCTCCCCGTGGTTGCGTGGGTTTCCTCCGGGTGCTCCGGTTTCCCCCACAGTCCAAAGACATGCGGTACAGGTGAATTGGGTAAGCTAAATTGTCCATAGTGTATGTGTGTGAATGAGAATGTATGGATGTTTCCCAGAGATGGGTTGTGGCTGGAAGGGCATCCGCTGCGTAAAACAAATGCTGGATAAGTTGGTGGTTCATTCCGCTGTGGCGACCCGGATTAATAAAGGGACTAAGCCGAAAAGAAAATGAATGAATGAATGATTTTAGGAGTATCATAACTAAAAATGTAATATATGAAATAAAAAGTAATACCTTTTTAACATTTATTTAATGTTTACAATGCAAATCCAATTAGATCCACTTTATTTGGTAAACAAAGCAAGTCTCACGTATAAAATCTCTTCAAAAAGACTGAAAATATTACTTTACAAACCATATTGTAAATAATCCATATGAATATTTTCATATTAAGCAATATCTTTACTGAAATTAATTTGAAAACTGAATAAACATAATTGTACACACATTTACACCTGTAAATAAACAGAATCCATAATGGGCTAATAATCTGCGGAATTCTGCGTGCGCAGATGAAGGTGTTTACCAGTCAACAAAATTCACATTTGGCAAGCTTTCTGTCAAGTTTCTGTCTCCAAATTCATTTCAATTTGGAATCAGTTTTTCATTTGAATTCAATTTTTAGGATGTGGCCTTTTCACACGCTAGAGTGATCTGTGTGGTTTTTGGTTTGTTGATAGTGCTTTGCATTTCTTTTGGTTCAGTTCACCCAAAAATGAAAACTTTGCCATCTTTTACTCTCCCTCCACTTGTTCCAAACTTGTATTTTGTCTTCCTTTTAAACACAAAAGAAGATGTCCTAATAATGGTGTAAATGGGTAGTCATTAATGTCTGTAGTATCTCTTTCTTTTTTTTTTTGCCAACAATGGATGTCAATGGCTCCTAGTTTCCAACATTGTCATAAAAAAGAGGGAGCGGGGTGCTATTCACTTGCTAAGGTGTTTTGAATCATTTGCAATGCATTGCTGTGTAGTTCCTGGGGGTTTCATTGATGTGTAAATAGTTAGCGCTTAACACATACAATATAAAATGAGATTTCTGGACCTTTAAAATCACTTCCCATGACATCAATACATAAACCGTTATAACCAGAACATCTGCTTCTAAGGTTTAATTGAAAAACCTCTGGTTGAATCATGGTCCACCACATTATGAAAACCATTTCATGCCCTCATGTCTGCTATCTGCTTGTCCAGACCTTTGTGATTTTCATGGCCAGATCTCAGCACCTCCCTTCACGCCGGTCCCCTCCCCCATGAAAACATTACACCCCCTTCTATAGGCAGCTGTTTGAGGCGGGAAAGTGTGGTGAAGTTGTGTGTGCTCCTGCAGGACTGGGATGGGGGTGGGTGCAGTAGGTGTGGCCGCTGAGTTTCAGATAACAGGTCCAGAAGCCTTTGACTGTTGCCATCCTTAAAGATTCGGTTAAGACAGGAAGGAAAGGGGCACTCGAGTGATCTGTGCTGCACACGATTACAAACCTGCAAACCAAACATGCATGTGAGATTACATCACAGAGAAAACACACAACAGGGTGTACAACGAGACCTTCGGCAGTCATTAGAATACATTAGAGTGTTTGTTTTACAGCATGCTGCAAATATGCACATGTGCGTTTGCATGTGTAAGAATTGCTATAGTTCTATTGCTATAGTTCTGTTTTAATACCATTGCTATACCATCCTACTGGTTGAATGGTTTATTACATTTGCTATGTATTAGTGTTTCTATGCATGTGCTATGGTGTTACATTTAGAATAGAACTCATTTCATGTGTTCTGACCGTTCATTAGCTATGTTTCCTTCCACCTAGTTGTATGCGCATATTGGAATATTGCATAAAAATGCTTAATGGAAATATGCGCATACATTTTGATAATGTGCATAAATGTACGAGTAGGATAAACATTTTATCCGATGCGCATAAACTCATTCATTCATTTTCTTTTCGGCTTAGTTCCTTTATTAATCTGGGGTCACCACAGTGGAATGAACCGGCAACTGATCCAGCATTTGTTTTACGCAGCGGATGCCCTTCCAGCTGCAACCCATCTCTGGGAAATGCGCTTAAACTATGATTTTCCATTTACTGGAAAAATTCCAGCATATGTATCAAAAAAGTCATGGCATTTAGTTTTAAGAGAGTGTGTGATAACAAAAATTGGTGCAATGGGACGGCATTAATGGTGGAGCGACCACGTTGTAAAATATCAGAAATATTTTGGTCATTTTAAAAAGTCCATCATCAAAATGGTTCAGCATTGTTATCTCCAGCACTATGTTGAGCATCTGCGCTCCTAAAGAGCGTCTCATGCCTCCAAATGACATCACACATTACACTGCGTTTCGTTTTAGTCTTCTGACGTGAAAGAAATAGGCCCATGGCTGCTTCACCTACTGCAGCAAATTCTGTTTTTCTTTTTGATATTTGACGCCAGTTTATCAGGAAGTGACGGGACGGAATCTAATTCTTTATTCGCAATTATTTATTATATATTGCAGGTTTGCACTTAATAATTGACATTTTTGGATGGAAACATGTATTGGCATTACAACTACATTTTGAGGCCCTGAAAAAACATAAATCATTTTAAACGATGCTGTTATCATCTCCATGTCACCTAAAAAATTGTGGTTTCAAGAGTTCACACTTAGCTGATGATTGATTATAAGGCTTGTTTGGCATGCTGTCCCGGGAGAGAGCCCCGAGCTCATAATAAGATCCTCAAGCACGGGGCTCCCTCCCGTTTGCAAGGCGAGAGGGGAGTTTGAGCTCAGGTAGATCTCGAGAACTCCCCTGCTGCAGAAGCTAATGAACAGATAGTGATTGCTCTTAAGGGATAACTAATTACTAGGAGCATGTCTATGGAGCCGATTTGGATTAGTCAAGTAACTTAAGTTGCATGTTTTTGGACGGTGGGAGGAAACCGGGGAACCCGGGCGAAACTCATGTGAGCACGGGGAAAACGTGTAAACTCCACACAGAAACGTCAACTGGCTTGGTAAGGACTAAAACCAGTGACGTTCTTGCTGTGAGGCAACAGTGTTAACCGCTGGGCCATCGCCCCACCCATCTAGGAAAGGAGGAGGAGTAGGGAAGAAAGGTGGGATTCTTCAAAATGAAGATGGCTGTGATATGGAACTTAGGGTATTTATAGTGGCTTAGGAATTGTCTGATTGGTGAATCATAAATTGGATAATGCAGGACCAGCTGCAAGCAATCATGAGCGCCTCTCTAAATTAGTTTATAAATAAACTTCACATTGTGAAAGCGTGACGTAAAAGCAACATGTTTTACACAACACAATATCATGGAAATTTGTAACTTTTTGATTTAGTGGCTACTTTGTATGAATCAGTACGATCTCATTCATACAGTTTAGTGCAATTTGCTTAACTTCCAATGATGGTTGGGTTTAGGGGTGGAGTTTGGTGCTTGTTTTTGGTAAAGTGTTTTGGGTGGTTTCTAAGCAGCTTTTATATGTTTGTTTTAGTGAGCTGTGTTGTTTGTAGGCAGGGGCGTATAACACCAAATGTTGGGCTCCAGTAACACAACCATGGAATGTGCCCCTCAAAACACAACACCTCATCAAAAACACATTAATTTGAACTATTAATAGCATAGTATGTAAATGTTTATCTATTTAATTTGTTCATGTTAATATTATAGATTTTCACTTATTAGTAGACCCACACAGAATGAGGGTATACAGAAATTCACATATATATTTGAGCCCATGTATCATTCAGTATATTTATTTTCTTAAATGTGTGCATAAATACACTAACGGTCAAAAGTTTAGAGTCAGTAGGGTTTAAAAATGTTTTAAAATAAGCTTATCACAGCAAGAAGGTTGCAGGTTCGAGTCCCGGCTGGGCCAGTTGGCATTTTTTGTGTAGAGTTTACATGTTCTCCTTGTATTTGCATGGGATTCCTCCTGGTGCTCCGGTTACTCCCACAGTCCATGCGCTATAGGTGAATTGAATAAAGTGTGTGGGTGAGAGTGTATGGGTGTTTTCCAGTACTTGGTTGCGGCATCCACTGTGTAAAACATATGCCGGAATAGTTAACGGTTTATTCTGCTGTGGTGAACCCTGACAAATCAGAGACTAAGCCAAAGGATATTTGTATAAATTTCTGTAATATTATTGAACAGTATGCAAATGGGGCATCACAGTGACACAATGAACGATCACCTCACAGCAGGTTTGAGCCTCGGCTGGGTCAGTTGGCATTTCTGTGTGAAGTTAGCATGTTCCCCCGTGTTGCCGTGGGTTTCCTTCGGGTGCTCTGGTTTCCACCACAAGTCCAAAGACATCCAGCAAGGGGTGAATTGGGTAAGCTAATGCCCCGTTTACACTAATGCATTTTCGTTTTAAATTGCAAAAGTTTTGCTACCGTTACGCCATCCGTCCACACTACGCCGGAGTTTTTCAGCCCCGAAAACGGAGCGTTTTGGAAACGTTGGAGAGGCCGTTTCATTCTAAAACGCTGCTGCTCCGTCTCAGTATGGATGGGGGAAACGGAGACATCTGAAAACGGAGGCGTGGCAGCTGAGATTCGCTACTCCATTGGGGCTTTTGGGTCATTGCGTATCCTTCCCTTATTCGTCAAGCCCCTATCACATGACTACAACTTCACCGGAAAATGGCAAACCAGCCTTCAATGTAAACAACATGGACAGAAATGGGAGCGTTGTTTGCACTATTGTCCGTTTTAGCTGCCATTGTGCAGTTAAACTCTGCCTTTTCTACTACAACAGCTGCATATATTCGCAAGAGGCAAGCTACTGTACCAGCACTCGCTAATCGCTTGTGTTTCAAGCACCGTAAGGCCTATTTAGAATGCCGAGCGAGACACATGCTTCCTGTTAATACTTGAACGCGCATGCCCAGAGTGCGCGAATGGTCACGTGATATACGTTTTTGGTGGAGTAGTGTGGACGGAGATAAGCTCAGAAACGCGGGGTGAAACGCTAGTGTGGACCCGGATCGTTTTCAGGCTAAAACGCTGTTTTAAACTAAAACGCACTAGTGTAAACGAGGCCTAAATTGTCTGTAGTGTATGTGTGTCAATGAGTGTTTATGGATGTTTCCCAGAGATGGGTTGCAGCTGGAAGGGTATCCGCTGCATAAAACAAATGCTGGATAAATTGGCAGTTCATTCCACTGTGGCGACCCCAGATTAATAAAGGGACTAAGCCGAAAAAGAATGAACAAGTATGCAAATGATTAGATGATTGACCAAACAAGTGTCTATAATTGCATTAGCATTATTAACCTTGAATTAGATAAAGGATTATTACTTATAAAACACTTATAAATAAAAACATACATAAAGTTATACTTATTTTTATATTTCAAGTGTTATGCTTTTAGTTATTATCTCTAAAAATCATTCCATATAAATCGCATATTTTACCATATAAATGCAGATTTTTTTTTTTTTACAAAGTCCTACAAAGAAATAGCAAATAAATAAATAAATAAAAGTCTGCAGATTCTGATTGGTCCCATTTATCGGTATATTATTATGTCCTCCTCATCAAATAACTCAAATAATTTTTAGAGTGATTGTTTTTTTTGCTATATAGTTGTTAGGTTGTGCGTTTCTTAAGTGTTTTCAGTGTTTATTTGTGTTGTGACTGTGGCACTCCCTTATTTTTTCCCTGCTGCAAATCAACTACCACGCAATGGTGTTTTGCGAGGAAATAGTTTGTTGTTTTGTAAAGTTAAAAGATGCATCGTGAGGATCGGTATGAAAAGCTTTACAGTGGGATGCGTTTGAGTGAGATTAAGATACCCAGGTCACCTTGAGGTATTTCCAGTAGCTTGAACAAAAGCCTCTTTGAGGGGCCGCACTTCCTGTGGTTCTGTCCAACCATCTGCCACAACATCTTACTCACTCGACCGCCTTTAAGTTAGCCTCTCCGTCATTATATAATTTGAATACAGACGTTTAATTGAGACTCGTGCAATCTCCCAGACTTCAGCTTTGATTTGGTTTGAATGTGTCTGTTTGGATCCACTCAAATCCAGACCTGCACAGGCACGCAGAAGACGATGGTGAATGCCTGAAATGTATTATTTGTGGCGCAATCTAAAAGCCTGCCAGTGGTTGGCTGAAAAAGAGGCCGATGCAGTGTTATTAGGCTTGATAAAACGTATAGCTTTGTTACCAGGCGTACATAGAGATTAAAGTAGCTTAGCAAAGCTTCAGTGATGTGGTCGTGCAGCAGTGGTTGTGAGCACAGACGGCTCTAGTGAACTCACTCATTTTGGAAGTGCAAGTGTAACCCAGTGACTATATGGATCAGTAAGTGGATTTCTCCTCCAGCGAATGGCTGCCTGCCCATCTGGACGTGCACGTAAAGCCCAGATTACACAGAGTAATGGTGATGCGGCAGGGGTCAGTGAGAGGGGAGCAGACAAAGCTTTTCGTCAGTCTGGTACAGACTTATTATATAAAAATAAACATGTTTTAGTGATTTTTTCAGACTTGTTTTTTTTCCAATAACTATGTATACTGGCACACATATGTCTGAATGTGTGTTTATATATAAAGACATGCAGTATAGGAGAATTGAATGAGAATGTGTACAGGGGTTGCAGGCGGAGGGGCATCTGCTGCGTAAAAAAACATCCCATAGTAGATGGTGGATTATTTCCCTGTGGCGACCAAGCACTAAGCCGGAGGAGGAAAATTTTATCTATATATCTATATACAAATATATATCTATATACAAATATATATCTATAAGTGCTGTCCAAAAATTAATTATTCGTGATTAATCACATCCAAAATAAAAGTTTGTTTTGACATAATATGTGTGTGTGTTATATATATTTATTATGTATATGTGATAAACACATTCATAGAAGCCAAAACTATATATAAAAAAGTTACATCAAAGTAGTTACATCATATTCAAATGTAAAATTTGTATCATACACATATATTTTTTATATATCTAAATATAAACCAACATTTTATCAAGTATGTACATGTGTGTATTTATATATTCATAATAAAATATACACAGTTCACACACAAATATTATGTTAAACTTTTATTTTGGATGTGATTAATCACGATTAATTTTTGGACAGCCCTAATATGTATATATATGTGTTGTGTCAGAGGAGAATGACCAGACTGGTTTCAGCAGATAGAAAGGCAACAGTAACTCAAATAAACACTCGTTACAACCGAGGCCTGCAGAAGAGCATCTCTGAACGCACAACACGTCCAACCTTGAGGCAGATGGGCTACAGCAGCAGAAGACCACACTGGGTGCCACTCCTGATAGCTATGGACAGAAAACTGAGGCTACAATTCACACAGGTTCACCAAAATTGGATAGTAGAAGATTGGAAAAATGTTGCCTGGTCTGATGAGTCTCGATGAGCATCATGTCAACGCCACAGCCTACCTGAGTATTGTTGCTGACCATGTCCATCCCTTTATAACCACAGTGTACCCATCTACTGATGACTCCTTCCAGCAGGATAACACACCATGTCATTAAGCGCAAATAATCTCAGACTGGTTTCTTAAACATGACAATAAGTTCACTGTACTCAAATGGCCTCCACAGTCACCAGTCTCAACCCTATAGAGCACCTTTGCGATGTAGTGGAACAGGAGATTGAAGTAATGGATGTGCAGCCAACAAATCTGCAGCAACTGCACGATGCTATTATGTCAATATAGACCAAAATCCCTGAGGAACATTTCCAGAACCTTGTTGAGTCTATGCCACGAAGGATTAAGGCAGTTCTGAAGGCAAAACGGGGTCCAACCCGGTACTAAGGTGTACCTAATATAATGGCCAGTGAGTGTATATACATACAAATGCATTATGATCTGAAGTTATTTTGTTAGATTTGTTCCAGGTTTTGGTATTGACAAATACATAAATTAATTTTATATAGCATCCTATAAAAAATATTGATTTAAATAAGAGAACTGTACTCATTCATGCTGGGCACTATATATGTTTTTCCTTTAAAATCAAACCATGCTTTCTAAAATAGCTCCAAAAACTGACTTTCTTGTCATGTTGAAGCTAAATAACCAATATCTTATTGTAAAGTACAGAGAATGCATTCAAATATGTGCATTTCAAGGAGAAACACCCACACATTGCAGTAATGTTGATGTAAACAGAGGCCACATGTTGGAGATTTTAGAGATTGATGCTCAGCAGAGCTTAGGAACCTGCTGTGCCCGAGTATCGCTTTAACTGAAGAGTCGACTCTCTTAACAGCTTTTAGAGATTTCTTAGTGCTGTGTCGAAGACAATGACCACATGGCTGACCAACTTTTCCATTGTGACCAACATTAATGTTTCACAATTGATTTAATCAAGGGTTAAGTAATTAGATTAATGAGAGACTTGTTGTGGAGGTCAGTAACTTTAGATTATCATAATGAGGGACACGGTTGTGGTTTTAAAGACTGGTGTTACTGTTTTAGTGCCTTAAAAACGTGTTCAGGGCCAAAGAGTGTCTTGTTTTCTCCCCTCCCCCAGTCCATATAACATTTCCTGTTAGCACTGGGGGTCTTTATTGCCTTCAGGGCTGCTGTTTGTGAGATTCACAGCATCCAAAATAAGCCTGCTATAGCGAACATTCATCAAATTATATAGATTATATGAACTATATATTGTGACAAAATACATTCATATCTGACAGACACATAGAGGTTCTTGAAAATGGCTTCGTTCACAAATCAAAATGCGTTTATGACTGACAGACGCAGAAAATGCGCCATTTTCTACTGTTGTCTTTTTCAATGTTTACATGCTGGAGCGAACTGCGCCCCTAGAGGGCGGCAAAAGTACAGATATTGCAGTGTGCTCAACATTATTCTGATATTTTCAGAGATTATAAGGATTTGTCCAGTATGTCAGGTATAATTTTAAATCAAATGTTTGCTTTATTTAACCACAGAATATATCCACTATATATAGTGACAAACTACTTGATTTTACAGCAGTAAAACAATTGAAATGAACTCGTTTAAACGTAGGCTACAGTTAATAAACCTGCAGCTTAACCCTTTATTAAGTTATAGTACGTTTTAGACCCTACGTTATTTCATTATAATGATTTAGCAGAAAAGTAGCTAGAAAATAGCTAGAAAAGTTGCTATTATCATTCTCGCTTTTATGGAAATATATCAGACTATTATGACATTTTATTTGATCTATTTCGTTTTGTATATGCATTTTGAGCCTTAAACATAGGTGGAAGAGTCTAATTCGGAACATTAATTAATACAACAAGCTGATAAAAACATAGAAAAGGCATCTCTAAAGTCAAATATCACATGGCGTTGATATATATATATATATATATATATATATATATATATATATATATATATATGTATTTTCTTTTGTATTTTTCAATTATTGTAAACAAATCTATCCATCACAATCAGTTTGTGTCTGGACAACATGAAAGCCTTAAGTCAACTTATTAGTCTTTTACAAAAGTGGACTGAACATAAAACAATTAAGTTGTCCCAAAAAGAACAAGACTTGTGTTGTATCAGCTCGTTATAAACAAGTAATTTTAACAAACAGCAAAATATTTTTTTTCAGTGCACACAGGAGGAGGAAAGAACCCATTTCTAAAAGACTGGGATAATAATAATAATATTCAAGTAGAAAAAGATAATTTGGTAACACTTCATTTCGATGGTCCATTTGAGTAATAGTAGACTGTCTGCTTAATATCTGTTGATACTGACATTCAACAGACATTTAACTGACTACACTCTAAAAAAGGTGCTAAATAGCACCAAAACGGGTTCTTTGGTCGTAACGAGGGGGGAACCTTTTTTGGTGCTATACAGCACCTTAAAAAAATAGGTGCTATATAGTACTTTTGTCAAATGGTGCTATATAGCACCTATATTTTAAGGTGCTCATAATGTTACTTTACTCTTTCCGCAAATAAAGCCGGCATAAGAGTTATGAGAATTAGCTATAAGAACAAGTGCTTACCAGTAGTAGTGGTGCTGTATAGCACTTTAAACCCCCCAAAGAACCACTGAAAAACCTTTATGGTGCTCTAAATGTTCTTTACACAGTAAAAGTGCTATATAGCACCCTGACCACCTTAAAGAACCACTGAAGAACCTTCATGGTGCTTTAAAAGTTCTTTACACAGTAAAAGTGCTAAATAGCACCTCAAATATCGCAAAGAACTACTGAAGAACCACTGAAGAACCTTTTTTTTTAGAGTGTATAAGAAAATTTGCAAGCACATGTCAACTTACACTAACCCTACCCCTAACCCCAACCTAACAGTCTACTTATAATCTAATAAGAATTAGTTGCAATGTAACTTAAATTCAACAAACGGACCATCAAAATAAAGTGTGACCAATAATTTTATTGCTTTCAGGGCTGCTGTCTGTGTTTTAGCTTCACAGCATCCAATATAAACCTGTAATAATGATCCATAAATTATATCATAATGAATATATTAACTATATTGTGAGAAAATACAGTCAGATCTGACAGAAACATGGAGGTTCTTGAAAATGGCTTCGTTTATAAATCAAAATGATTCAAAATCGTTTTAATATAAACAATAAGAAAAAAATATTGAACATTTATCATACACAGGCCTCCCACGCTTCTTGAAAATACTTAAAAGTGCTTGAATATCAGACATATGAATTCAAGGCCTGGATTGTACTTAAAAACAAACACATGTTCTCGAAAGTGCTTGAATTTATAGTTTATAGTGTAATTACTACAATTGTACTGTTTTGCTTTCAAAAACTGAATCTAAAAATTTAGTAATTCTTGTACGAAAATTTTAATCTTGTACAAGAACTATGACAAATAACACATTTGAACAATATTACACAAATCACATTTGAATGCATCACCAATACACTGAACAAAATGATGTCTGCAAAACTGTTGCAAACAATTTATTTGTGTTGAATTTAAACAAACAAATGTAATTTAGTAATGTTCAACTTAATTTGTTTGTTTAAATCCAGCCCCAATAAATTGCTTACAACCTCTTAACGTAAACAAATTTAGTAAATCCAAGGAATCATCTTTGAATAATGTTTTTTTAGTGTACACAGGGTTCCCACCCTTCTTGAAATTACTTAAAGGTGCTTGAATTTCAGACATATGATTTCAAGGCGGCGTCACGGTGGCGCAGTGAGTTTATCACGATCGCCTCACAACAAGGTGGTTACTTGTTCGAATCCCGGCTGGGTCTGTCGGCATTTCTGTGTGGAGTTTGTATGTTCGCATGGGTTTCCTCGGAGTGCTCCGGTTTCCACAACAGTCCAAAGACATGCGGTATAGGTGAATTGAATTAGCTAAATTTTTCCCAGTGTTCGGTTGCGGCTGGAGGTGCATTCACTGCGTAAAAATTGCTGGATAAGTTGGCGGTTCATTCCGCTGTGGCGATCCCTGATTAATAAAAGGAATAGGCTGAAAAGAGAATGAATGAATGAATGAATGAATTCAAGGCCTGGAAAGTACTTAAAAACAAACGTGTTCTCGAAAGTGCTTGAATTTATAGTTTATGGTGTTATTTCAGCAATTGTACTGTTCTGCTTTCAAAAACTGAATTAAAAAAGTGTGAAATTCTTAAATTAATATCATAAATTTAAATCTTGAACAAGAACTATGACCAATACACGTTTAGACAATATTTCACAAACCGCATTTGAATATTGGCAGTATTGAATTCAACGAATTGAAAATTAATGGCGCTTTAAAAAGTCATTGAAAGTCCGCAAATCTGCTGCACAGCAAACTTTCTTGTGTTAAATATACAGTGTGATTATTTTCAGTGTTAAAACCCAGAGTACATTTCAATCCATGAGTGTGAAGTATATTTAATAGTTTTTTTTTCAGTGTTAAACTTTTAACCCAATATGCAGTGTATTTACCACTAGCAGGGACGTGCAGAGACCTTTTAGGGGGCAGGGGCTCAAGTGGAAAAAAGGGCACTTTTTTTATTCAATAATAATAATAATTGTACGTTAATAAATAAAATATATCAAAGGATATTTCAGCCTAAATTCACCATATACTCACCTTTAAAAGGACAGTTCAACTGAACACTCTGTCATCAGCTAATAGCCTGTATGCCTATGATATTGGCCGGGCTAAACTTTAGCTGACTTACATGGTTGTTAATCAGGAGGATGTTAGCAAGACAAAATAGCCTGTTTGCTTTTGAACTTTTGGATAAATTGCTGGCGTTAAATTTAAGCCTCAGGTAGTTTTTTGTTAACCGTAACCTCACCTCCGTACAACATTAATGACGGATGAATTTACATTCTGTCGATCACAGTGTGCTGCCGTTACATAGGTCAGCTTTTACGCGCACTCTGTCTGCAGTGTGTATATGGGCCAGACTGTAAAGGTATGGCATAATAGGCGTTGGCATAATCGCTGATAGACGTTACTCTACTGTTGACACCTTATGACGACAGAGTAACAACGTAAAGGGCGTCCTCATTAGGGCATTCGCCTCATGTGGTTTTTATTTCCAAATCGCTGGTTCGAGGCTCGCTTGGAGCGGAAAAACTAAAACCAAGATATAATTCAAAATGTAGTTTTTTTTAAATGCTTGACAGGGAAAGTTCTTAAATAGAACAAGAATTAACGTATTCATATGTTATATCATTATTAGTATTTCAAAAATAATTCTTATCCCCAGGAAAAGGCGCACTTTCTCTCCAGGAGAAAAAAGGGCAGGGGCTCAAGCACCCAAAGCCCTCCCCTCTGCACGTGCCTGACCACTATTGAAGGGAGGTCTTGAACCAGTTCTTTCAGACAAACAGTGATCAAACCAGTATGTTTTACGAGTCTTGATG
Organism: Danio albolineatus; assembly: GCA_903798035.1. NCBI lineage: Eukaryota > Metazoa > Chordata > Actinopteri > Cypriniformes > Danionidae > Danio > Danio albolineatus. The sequence goes on along the minus strand of CAIGQQ010028717.1, from coordinate 169,370 downwards.
ATATAATAAAATGATAAGATATAATAAATTAATTCTCATCAGAAGCAATATATGCACAAATGCACAAATTTGATATATATTAACACTTCGAAGGGTATAATAACACTCCAGTTTAATGTAAGAATAAACTCTTACTGTGTTAAAATGAACTCTATGAGTAATGTACAAATGTCACACTATAGAAAGTGTTATTTTAACTCCAAATTGGAGGGAGTCATATGTACACCCAAGGAGTGTTAAGTTAAACTCAAATTGAGTTAAATGAACACTGATTGTTTTTTGCTGTGTGTTCATGAAAGAGTGGGAACCCTTTATACACTGAAAAAAAAAGGATTCATTGGATTTACTTTTTTTTTTTTAAGGTAAGTGGTTGCGAACCATTTAAATGGGCTGACAAATTAAATTTAGTAATGATCAACTTAATTTGTTTATTTAAATTAAGCCCATATGAATTGTTTGCAACCACTATAGCTTTAAAATTAATGTAGTAAATTCAATGAATCATTTTTTCAGTGCACATTTTATTGGTAAAAACAACAAACTTCAGCATTTTGTATAAGCTAAACTTCCATCTTTATTGTTTTAAAGGGCCCTGTAAGGTCACACCTTCCCAAACCTGTAACACCTCCATCCCCACGATGCCTCCGTCTGGGTCTCAGTGCCAATCCAGCCTCAGTTTTGCTGAATGAAGCAGCCCAGTTCAGTGGTGCAGGAAAACCGAAGAGCTCAAGAGGAAAATCTGCAGTGCAACAGCAGCAAGGTTTCAGAGATCACGCAGTTTTACAGTTCGCTATCAAGTTTTTACTGTGCAGCTCTGAGTAATAAATTCTGATGGCTCAATAGCAGTGTTCTGAGGTCAAATATATTTTGTGCAATATTGTGATACTATATACAGTCAAAATGATTCACCCGCCTGTTCATTTTATTTTCTTTCTCAAATATTTTCCAAATTCAAAATGTAAAACAATTCCCAGAGATGGGTTGTGGCTGGAAGGGCATCCGCTGCGTAAAACAAATGCTGGATAAGTTGGCGGTTAATTCCGCTGTGGCGACCCCGGATTAATAAAGGGACTAAGCCGAAACGAAAATGAATGAATGAAAATGTAAAACAAATGCTGGAATAGTTGGTGGTTCATTCCACTGTGGCAACCCCCAATGACTAAGGGACTAAGCCGAAGGAAAATGAAAGGATGAATGAATATTTCAAAGCACAATGAAATGACAGCAGTACACTCAAAATGACTTTTGCCACTTGTTGAAACTACGTATTTAAATTGAGCAGAAACAACACCGTTTTTTTGGATAATTAATTGTTTTAAGTTCAATTCACTTAAATTTGAAAAATAAAAAATAATAATCATTCATGTGGGACCCAGAATTTATTATTTTATTTATATTTTACAGTGTACCATAGACAAAAACAAAACCGTTTTGCTCTTAACCTTTGCTTCTGACCTTGTGCTTTTTCTTTCCCTCCCATCGACTCTAATCAAACGTGTGAGCTGCCATCTCTGGGCTCTCCATAGGTGCAGTTCACACTCAATACTAATAAAGAGCCTCTGATTCACACCTGCCCCTGTGCACGAGCTCACCGCAGCCCTCTACAGGACGACCCAGATCCTGCATCCCTCCACATGCTCCATATAAGGCATGGGCAAACAGTCCTCGAGGGCCGGTGTCCTGCACAGTTTAGCTCCAACTCTAATCTAGTTTTAAGGTATTTGCTCAGGGTTACCCATGGCATGCTTCAAAGGTTTTCACCACAGTGACAGCAGACGTCTTCCTGCCAATTATTGAAAAAGTTTGGATTAGAAACACAGGAGAAACCATTGTTGCAGCATAAAAATATTTTTTATTATAGTCAATATAAATTTTTTTTATTTTAAATCTGTGAAAGTGAAATCTTATATTGGTGTGATCACCGTCCAATAGGCTAAAAGATGAAGCCATTTTAAAAGATGTAAAAACACACAGTGACTGCTAGCCAGTTTTGAGGAAAACATAACACTGAGGATAGTTGTAACAGGGTGTTACAATTAATCCACACCGTTGGACACCAATTAAATATTTTTTTGAATTTTGAGTGGACTGTTGATAACTTTATAAATAAAAATGTTTTTTAATAGAAAATATTGTTTTAATAGAACAAAAAATATTTTAATATTGTAAAAATATTTTACATTGTACTTCAGTGTAAAGAATGCTGGGTTGCATACAATTCCTTAATATTGTCCAAACATAAGTTAACGTAATTGTTTTCACAAATTTAAGTGGGCTGAACATAAAACACTTAAGTAATCCCAAAAAAACTTAAGAATTGTGTTGGTTCAACTCATTTTAAATGAGTAGTTTGAACAAGCAACAAGTCTTTTTAAGTGTTGTTTTTATTTACTTTTGGATTCAAATTAATGACGTTAGCAGGGTCACAGAATCTGACAACACAGCATTTGAGCTCACTGAAATGTGATGTTTTCTTTAATTTACCCAGAATGCTTTTAGTATCCAAGTGCTTTTATTTCAAGTTTGCAAAAAAGGGCTCTGCGCCGGGTCAGTCATGTCGTTTACATAAGCTGAAACAACACAATTCTTGATATTTCTTTGGGACAACTTAATTTTTTTTATGTTCAATCCACATACATTTGTTTAAAGTGTTAACGTAATCGATTTGTGTTGGGACAACATGAATGAATTGTGTGGAACCCTG
>CAIGQQ010028717.1:148778-166656 GCA_903798035.1 Danio albolineatus | reverse complement strand
TAATCGATTTGTGTTGGGACAACATGAATGAATTGTGTGGAACCCTGCATTTTTTAGTGTACTTCCGCAAAGGTTTTTCTTTTGTCCTATGATTACTATGATTAGCTTAGCTCCCCAGTATCTGAGGGAGCTCCTGATGTATTTTAGCCCATCACGTCCTCTACGCTCAATAAATTCTGGACAATTAATTATTCCCAGAATATCAAAATCAACTGTAGGCGGTAGATCTTTCTCTTATCTGGCACCTAAACTCTGGAACATCCTTCCTAGCACAGTTCGGGAAGCAGACACACTCTGTCAGTTTAAAACTAGATTAAAGACACATCTCTTTGCATTAGCATACACATAAAACACAAATGCTCTTGAAATCCAAATCCTCTAAAGGATTGTTAGTCTGCATTATTTAGGGCAACTAGAGCCGGGAACACTTCCCAAAAGACATTATAATTTGAATGGCATCTGCGCTTATGTTAGTCTGTTTTTTATTATTGCAGAGGTTTCCATAATCCTGGACCAGGCCGTATCCTGAGCAGCTGCTGTGGTGGTCATGAAGGAGTGAAGAGCATGAGACCGATCCTTGTAAGACCCCAGTGACAGACGAGTCCTCGCATTGTTCCTGAAGGGCCAGCCTGTTCACCAGCCGGTGACCCCACCTGCGGTTCTCTGCGATGGACGTCCAGCGTTCTCCAGCCCCGGCACCTAGACTGCAGCTTTACCCAAGACATTTGGCCATAGGAGAAATGGTCGTGCCCAACTGAGCCTGGTTTCTCTCGAGGTTTTTTAATCCTTCACTTCCGCCAATTGGTGAAGTCTTTCCTCGCCGCTGTCGCCTCTGGCTTGCACGGTTCGGGAATTGTAGGGCTGCGCATCTATGGATTACTCTTCAGTGTTTGGACTCTCAGCAGTGAATATTAAACCACACTGAATTGAACTAAACTGAACTTTAACACTGAAAACCGGACTGACACTGTTTCAATTATTTATAACGCACGTGAAGCTGCTTTGACACAATCTACATTGTAAAAGCGCTATAGAAATAAAGATGAATTGAATAAAATTGAATTGAATTACTGCAGGAACCAACAAAATCAATTAGAGCAACCTAGACCACACAGAACCAAAAAGGTACACTTTCAAATCTGAGTTCACACTCACACACACACAAAAAAAGTGTCTATTTTTTGGAGAGGATTATTATAACACAGACTGTAAATAAATACTGGTTACCTTAAATTATTACGCTGAATCAAATTAACCTTATGGGTCCATTGAACTTATAATATTTTAAAGCCACATTAAATAATGCATCTATCAAAAGTGTAAATAAAAATCCTTTCTCACCTTTGCACTTTCCACAGAAGCATTTGGTTTGTTTCTGTTCTTGTAACGGAGTAGCACAAACCCAGTCCTTTCTCTCTCCCTTACAGACAGACAGTATCAAAACCAAGCCCAGCATCACCATGGAGACCCAGCACATGTGGTTTTGTCTACACACCTGACGTCACTTTCACCTGTTTGCATATGCGCTTTTCTCTGTACACCAAACAAGCAGCGAATGACCATCTAACAATAGACAACCAACATGTTTTTATTGTCTTGTTGTTGTCTGTACTCCATGAGGTAAGCAGAAGTAGCAGGAATGATGATTTGACACATAAATCCTGAGTTTGAGCATTACTGTTGACACTGTAAACTGTATATTGTGTATGTGTGTGTGTGTGTGTGTGTCTGTTTTCTTCAGTGAAACTAGGTGTGTCTGTTTCACGGTATTTAAATCATACAAAAATGACTCCAGGACAGATGGATTATGGACTCCTGAATGCTAGAAGTGATCTTTCAGGTGGACGGATCTCCTTGTTTGGCACCTTTTAGAAGATAAAAATCTATCATTTAGATTGTGTAAAGTTGAGTTGATGAGTCTGGATTAAGTGAAGACGTCATCTAGAGCTCTCTCTCTCTCTGTGTTTTTTCTCTCACGCTGATAAGATGACAGAAGAGCAGATGATCTTTGGCCCCTATGAGGGCCGACAGGTGATCTGACGAAGGAAAGCTTGGGAGCGTTTCTCTGTTTTGGCGGATCGGTGGGCTTTTTGGAGGTATGTGTGTTGTTGTTGTTTTGACGTTTTCATAATTGTAACCTGCTCAGTTTTTGAAAAGGAGCGTGTGATTTATGATTTGAAATCTGTCGTCGTTGGGTGTGTGCTGAACAAATAGTGTGAAAAAGACGCGGTGTGCTCGTGCATTAGTGTGTCAGTGTTATTTGTTTACCGCTGACATATTATCGTGGCTTTTATTTAAGGTCCAAGCAGTTTTTACTTTTAGATGGTCATTTTTGTATTTTAAAAAATCTGTTTAGTTTGATGTTTATTGTTTGTCATTTAGTGTGTGTTTGATACATATTAGTGCTGGGCTTATTAGTGTTTTGACATAATATGTGAGTGTATGATGTTTATTATGTATAGACACAAAACTATAACAATTTTGTTACAATTTTATATCTAAATATAGATATATAGATCATTTTCTCAAATATATGCATACATGTGTGTTCATATATATTTTTGCATTTATTAATATATATATATATATATATAGTCACCGGGCACTTTATTAGGCACACCTTACTAGTACCGGGTTGGACCCCCTTTTGGCTTCAGAACTGCCTTAATCCTTCATGGCATAGACTCAACAAGGTACTGGAAATGTTCCTCAAGGATTTTGGTCCATATTGACATGACAGCATCACACGGTGTCTGCAGATTTGTTGGCTGCACATCCATGATGCGAATCCACCACATCCCAAAGGTGCTCTATGAAATTTAGATCTGGTGACTGTGGAGGCCATTTGAGCACAGTTAACTCATTTAAGAAACCAGTCTGAGATGATTCGCTCTTAATGACATGGTGCGTTATCCTGCTGAAAGTAGCCATCAGAAGATGGGTACACTGTGGTCATAAAGGGATGGACTTGGTCAGAAACAATACTCAGGTAGGCTGTGGTGTTGACACGATGCTTAATTGGCACTAAAGGGCCCAAAGTGTGCCAAGAAAATATCCCCACACCATTTCACCAGCCTGAACCATTGATGCAAGGCAGGATGGACCATGCTTTCATGTTGTTGACGCCAAAATCTGACCCTACTATCCATATGTCGCAGCAGAAATAGTGACTCATCAGACAAGGCAACTTTTTTCCAATCCTCCATTGTCCAATTTTGGTGAGCCTGTGTGAGTTGTAGCCTCAGTTTCCAGTTCTTAGCTTACAGAAGTGGTACCCGGTGTGGTCTTCTGCTGCTGTAGCCCATCTGCCTCAAGGTTGGACGTGTTGTGTGCTCAGAGATGCTCTTCTGCATACCTCGGTTATAATGAGTGGTAATTTGAGTTACTGTTGCCTTTCTATCTGCTGGAACCAGTCTGGTCATTCTCCTCTGACATCTGGCATCAACAAGACATTTGCTCACACAGAACTGCGCTCACTGGATATTTTTTTTTTTAGACAATTCTCTGTAAACCCTAGAGGTGGTTGTGTGTGAAAATACCAGTAGATCAGCAGTTTCTGAAATACTAACAACCATGCCACATTCAAAGTCATTTAAATCACCTTTCTTCCTCATTCTGATGCTCGCTGTGAACTGCAGCAGATCGTCTTGACCACGTCTACATGCCTAAATGCATTGAGTTGCTGCCATGTGATTGGCTGATTAGAAATTTGCATTAATGAGCAGTTGGACAGGTGTACCTAATAAAGTGGCCAGTGAGTGTACTGTATATACGTTGGGCTTTATTCTACAATAAAAAACGTCTGGATGTACATCATTCTTTACATAAAGGAATACTGTGGGCAGTGTTTGAGCAGCAATGCTTATTAATTGGTTCTTGAAGTAAGAGACAAATATGTGTTTACTTAAAAACACAATGAGATGTTTCTGTGCTCATGAGTTAAAGACACACCTACAGAAACAAATGATGAATTCCTTGCCATTGTAAGCACATACTGATCATTTTAAGGTTGTGTCCCGTCAGTGACTCTGCCCTTTTCTGAATGCTGTGTTTGCATTGTAGGACTGTGGATGCTGGTGTGAAACATGGATGTCTTTACACTGGGTCTTATTCTTCTCATCGCCAATGGTGAGTTTTTATATTTTCTTCAACACAGGGCTCACAGCCGCACACTGGTAAAAAGCTCAGTGTTATTGTCACGTTGTCTGGATATTTAACAGTAAATAAGTTTATTAAATAAGTTTATATAGTATATTTTTATTTATATAAACATTGAAGCAGTGTATACGCTTGACAAATGGCAGAATGAGTGGATTATAAAAAAAATTCATTATAATAATTTATATATTATTTGGTCAAAACAAAAACCCATAAAAAATAAAGGAATTATATATACAGAATAAATACAGATTTAACAAACATTAACAAACATTACAATTTTTATTCAGACCGGGTGATTTATATGTTTTATGCAAAAAAATGAAGAAATTATAAATACACGATCAATACAGAATTAATTTGATATATTACAGAATTAATATAATATTATATTTTATTATGTCAAAAAAGACCATAAATAATAAAGATATTATATATACAGAATTAACAAACATTAACATTATCAAACATTACAATTTTTATTCAGATTGGGTGATTTATATGTTTTATGTTGTCCAAAAACCCATAGAATGTAAACTGTGGCTTGGAGGAATTGCCTCTGTTACATTTGGAGCGAATTATATACTATTAGAAAAGAAAACTTGAACAATTTGACAAAATTTGGAATCCTTTTATCTGTTACCTTGAAAAAAAACCTCTCATAATAATGCATCATTTCTGTAAGGTTTTAACATGCTTTGTCATTATACTCTGTTGTTCAAACAGGTCTTTGTAACAAGTTTGCTTGTTATGTGAGTGTTTTTAAAAAAAAAAAATATTATTCTGATTTTCATATTGTTTTTCGTTTTCATATTGTTTTTTCGTTTTATTTATTTTCTTATTTGCTTTGCCCATGTTATATGTGGACAAAATATGTAAACAGAGAATTCTTTTATTTCTAAATCTATGTCTTCAATAAAAATTATTTAAAAAAAAAGAAAAGAAAGAGAAATTATATAATCAGGATAAATACAGAATGTACAAACATTAACATTTTTATTATAAAAAAATATTTTATTTATAAAATTTATAAAAATAAAAAACCCCATAGAAAATAAAGAAATTATACAGAATTAACAAACATTGCAGTTTTATTCAGACCGGATGATTTATGTTTTATTTACCCCATAAAAAGCAAAGAAATTATAAATACAGGATAAATACAGAATTAATTTGATATATTATAGAATGAATATTATTATTCTGTTTTATTTTGTCAAAAAAACATAAAAATGATTTTATGAACAGAATTAACAAACTTTACAATTTTTATTCTTTTTATTTGGGTTATTTGTATGTTTTATTTTCTCAAAAAAAGCATAAAATAATAAAGAAATTATATATACAGAATAAATACAGAATTAACAAACATTAACATTAACAAACATTACAAGTTTTATTCAGATTGGGTGATTTATTTATTTTATTTTGTAAAAAAACATTTAAAATATACATTCATTTATTTCAAAATTGTTAATATTGAAGGACAGAATTATTGAAAAGTTCTACAATAATGACAATAATGACAATTTTAATCTTTTTTCATAACTATTTTATATAAACTTTCTATAATCAAGATACATAGTTATTCATTTCACTTCTAGGATGTTTTAATTAGATATTTGCACTGACAACAAGAAAAAAACCAGCATGTGTAGACTTTGACACACACAAAAAACACAAATCTGTGTGATCTATATTATATTTCTATGCTCAAAAACATATATGTACTAAATAGCCCCTGTTACATCTACACCAGGCCTTTGTGTACTCAATTTCTTCCTCTTTTGGCTCTTCCTTAATGCATTTCATAAAACAAAAGGAATCTACAAATATAACTACCCACAATGACCATGAGAAGAAACAGCAATAAAACACGCTTAACTGTATGTAAGCAAATCCGTCTTCTTGCAGGAGTGTCAGCCGATCTCCAGCCTCCATACGCTGCAGTTCTCCAAGGCTCCAGTGCTCAGTTTAACTGCAGCAGCGCTCAACCTCCACAAATCATGACCTTTATGCTCAACGGACGTTTGGTTGTGACCATCATGCAAACTTCTGGGGTGTTGAACAGCACGGACCGCTTTTCTGCCTCTAATTTCACCACGCCTGGAAACTACAAATGGCAGTTTACCATCAGCAATGTGCAGAGAAGCGATGCGGGTGTAGTCGCCTGTCAGGTTTTGGGTGGAGATGCTGTGACGGCCACACTGTCTGTACAAGGTGAGCGGTGTTTATTCATTTCAGCTTAGCCGTGGTAATAGGAAACACCTTCAATGCGTGGTGGGAAATGTCTTAGTGCGCAGATATGACTAATAAAGCATTAAAGACAGTGAAGATAATTCAATTTTGGACTAATCTTAATTCTATTTACCCCTTCCCCTTGACCCTTGAAACACAGTGTGAAGAGGAAGAGCTTCAAATTGACCCCTAAGAAATGAGACAGCACTACAACACACGCACCTGTAATACTTTATATCAATGGTTCCCAAACTTTTTGCTGAGTGCACCCTTTTCTAATATTTGACACTTGTCAAGCACCCCTTTCTCCGATTATACTCCACATTTTTATCCACAATAACTACAGTAAATACATATATTTTCTGTACACATGATTAACAGTGGCGGTTCTTGACCAAAGTAACTGAGGGGCCGGGGCTGGGGCCACTTGTACTTTTAGGGTGTACTAATTAAACAATTATTCTAAGTGTTTTTTTTTATGCAAAAAACAGATAATAAATATATTAAAAAATGAAGTAAGTGTTAAATGCAAATATATAAATCGACAAGTGTATGTACAGGCATATTACTATATACAACGTTATATGTGCAGCTGTTGTGTGCAGATTGGCATGTAAAGTGTGTTGTTAAATAAGTGTATGTGTGTGTAAGAAGTGTATAGCAAGTAGTGATGTTGGTTCCACGATTATTATCATCAAGTGTTCATGAGATGGATTGCCTGGGGGAAGAAACTGTTTCTGTGTCGGGCTGTTCTGGTGCGCAGTGCTCTGTAGCGTCGACCAGAAGGTAACAGTTCAAAGAGGCAGTGTGCTGGGTGTGAGGGGTCCAGAGTGATTTTGGCAGCCCTTCTGCTCGCTCTGGATAAGTACAGTTCTTGGAGAGTTGGGAGGGTTGTAACAATGATTCGCTCAGCAGTCCCAACTATTCGACGTAGTCTTCGAAGGTCAGATTTGGAAGCTGAGCGAAACCAGACAGTTATTGAAGTGCAGATGACTGATTCAATAATGGAATGTTATGCACCTGTTACCATGGGAAAGACAAAAAAAGTAGTTAAAGTAGTTTGTAAATTCAAGACTGCATTTCGTAAAATGTAAAACTATGTACACTCAATTTATGATTAATAATAGCCTCTACACAACCGAGGACTTCTTATATTAAAAGTGTTAAAATCACAACATGCACATGACATGACAAGTTCAATCTTCTTATTACCTGTGTCAATTTGGGGCCTAACTTCTGACAAATGTGGGAAGCTGATGCGCGCAGCACCCTCTCTGGTAAAAGTGAAGAGAAAACCGAAAGAGTGAGTGTTGTGAGCGCGAGAGCCACTGGTGATTAATATAAAAATTATAAAATACGTGAATTCAATTGTTACGGATTGGTCAGGCTCTCACGATCCCCACTCACGAAGATCACCATCACCTGACTACTAATGAGCACACAGCTGCAACACATTCACGAGCACCAGTTAAAAGCACAGCACTCCAGTCGCTCATTGTCCGGGCTCGTCTCGACGAAAGCGGACACTGAGCGACCACTCAGCGTAGTCATCCTCAGCTTAACAAACGATATACTTACCTGTTCTCTTTGTATTCCTCCTAGTCCTCCTGGTCCTCCCGAATCATCCTGTCTTCCAGTCCGTCCAAGTCTGTGTCATCCTCTGTCAGCTGTATCTGGTGTGTGCTGTCCATCCTCGTGTATTCCTATTACCCAGCCACGGAGGAAAAGACCTGAACATCACTCCCGATCCTCCTGGCTATCCTTCATGTGCTCCTTGTTGTCATTTAATAAATACCCTAACGTTACCTTACCTCTGTCTCCTGTCCGCTTCATAACAGAAGCCCGGACCCTTAACGACGACAACATGAGCACCCCCGATCACTTCCAGGAGCTGGTGGACCAGTTGAAGCGGATTCTACAGCCACCAGCTCCATTTCCCAACGCACCACCAGCACCGAGCACTTCCGCCTCCACAGTTTCTTCTTCGGCCCTTCCTTCCAGTCCCATGGCCCGACCAGCGCCCTACTCAGGCGGAGCGGGGGAGTGCAATGGTTTTCTATTACAATGCTCACTCATATTCGAAATGCAACCTTCTCTATATCCCACAGATAAGTCAAAGATCGCTTACATCGTTTCACTACTCTCTGGACCGGCACTAAAATGGGCCGAGACGATTTGGAACCAAGCCGGGCCGGTCATGAATTCCATCAGTACCTTCACGGAGTATTTCAAAGAGGTGTTTGGACGTTCTGATGGGGAAGTAGCCGCCGGAGAGCAGCTGTATCATCTAAAGCAAGGTACTCTATCTACACAGGAATATGCCCTCCGGTTTCGCACTCTAGCAGCTGCGAGTGGATGGAATGAGATATCGTTGTTGACCACGTACCGGCTCGGCTTGGAACCCACTCTCCGAATCCAGCTGGCCACACTAGATGATACTATGGGTCTGGAGAGATTCATCCAACATTCTTTACGATGTTCCGATCGTCTCCGTTCATATCAACAGGACACAATCACCCCCTCGTCTGCACTCCTCCGATCGCCTGAGTCAACATCCCCTCTAGAACCAGAACCCATGATCATAGAGTCTGGAAGGTTGACAGCAGCGGAACGACAGAGGAGGCTGACCCGGGGTCTGTGTTTATACTGCGGTGTCAGTGGACACACCCGTATGGAGTGTCCCCTTCGTCCCATTCGGACTTCAGTGAGTGTATTCAGTACTAATATTGAACAATGTAAGCCACTTACTACTACTGTACAAATAACTACTGCCTCTATTTCTATCCATGTCACAGCCCTTATCGACTCCGGGTCAGCAGGGAACTTCATCTCCCGATCCCTCTGTCGTCAACTCCACCTCCGTACTGAGGCGTCCTCGCACATCTACCAGATACAACCGATAACCCAGTGCACTCGATCTTCGACCCGTATCCATCGACAATGTGAAGACATCCTTCTTCAAGTGGGGTTGTTACATCAAGAGAGGATTCAGTTTCTGGTTCTGGAGGGTGCAAATATGGACATCATTCTAGGGCGCCCGTGGCTGGTGAAGCACGATCCCATCATCTCTTGGGGCACAGGAGAAATCAAGAAATGGGGAGCTGAATGTACACCCGCCTGTTTTCCTAATCTCCCTCTTCAAGGTCGGAACCCCATTTCTTTGTTTGCAACATCGGTCGAGAGTCCTCCTGAGAAGCAGTCCATCCACATTCCTAAGGAGTACAGCTCCTTTCATGATGTTTTCTGCCCCAAGAGAGCTTCCCAGCTACCGCCGCATCGGCCATGGGACTGCGCAATCGACCTAGTTCCAGATGCCCAGCTGCCTAGAGGTAGGATCTACCCGCTCTCGCTTCCGGAGAATCAGGCTATGGAAGATTACATAAGGGAGGCTCTGAGTCAGGGGTACATACGTCATTCCAAGTCACCAGCCGCCTCAAGCTTCTTCTTTGTGGCCAAGAAGGACGGAGGGCTGCGTCCGTGTATCGACTACAGGGTCTTAAACAACGGTACAGTAAAATACCGATATCCCCTTCCTCTGGTACCAGCCGCTTTGGAACAGCTCCGAGAAGCCAAAGTCTTCACAAAGTTGGACCTCCGCAGCGCGTATAATCTGATAAGAATACGTGAGGGGGACCAATGGAAGACAGCATTCGTGACCCCTACTGGCCACTATGAATATGAAGTCATGCCCTACGGTCTGGTCAACGCCCCCTCCGTATTCCAAAACTTCATTCATGAAGTCCTCCGGGAGTTTCTCCACCGCTGTGTGATAGTGTACATAGATGACATCCTCATATACTCCCGGAGTGAGGCCGAACATCGCCATCACGTTGCGGAGGTCCTACACACTTTGAGAGAAAACCACCTCTACCTTAAAGCGGAAAAATGCTCATTCCATCAGAAGTCAGTTCAGTTCTTGGGGTACATAATTGACCAAAACGGTATCCGCATGGATGGGAGGAAGATTGAGGCTGTTCTGTCGTGGTCAGAACCCACTACCATTAAGGAACTCCAGAGGTTTCTTGGGTTTGCCAACTTTTATAGACGGTTTATCAAGGACTACAGCAGCATTACCTCACCTCTCACCAATCTCCTCAAGGGTAAACCCAAGAGACTTGAATGGACCAAGGAAGCAGCCGCAGCCTTCCGCCTTCTCCAGAAGGAGTTCACAAGGGCCCCACTCCTGACTCATCCTGACCCAAATCTTCCTTTCGTGGTGGAAGTGGACGCATCCACCACCGGCGTCGGGGCAGTTTTATCTCAACACCATGATACACCGTCCCGACTGCATCCCTGTGCCTATTTCTCTCGGAAGTTGAGCCCGGCGGAGCAGAATTACAGCATAGGAGACAGGGAGCTTCTAGCGATCAAGCTAGCCTTGGAGGAGTGGCGTCACTGGTTGGAGGGAGCCAAACATCCGTTCCAGGTGATCACCGATCACAAAAACCTTCAGTATCTCAAGGAAGCCAAGAGGCTATGTCCACGTCAAGCCAGATGGTCACTCTTCTTCTCACGTTTCGATTTCTCCATTTCCTATCGTCCAGGACCCAAGAACCTTAGAGCAGACGCTCTTTCTCGTTTACACGAGCATCACGATCACGAAGAACTTCCCACTAAGATCCTTCCCGAACACATCTCCGTCTGTCCGATCACCTGGAACACTCCCCCAGTCGTTGCCACTCCGGAGGTCCCTGCTCCGCCGGGATGCCCTCCTCATCGGCAGTTCATACCACCTGAACAACGGGTAGATCTTATCCACTCCTTACATACCTCGCTAGGCACTGGACATCCAGGGATCAACAACACTCTCTCGCTATTGTTCCAACGATTCTGGTGGCCAAACATGGCAAGGGATGTGAGGCAGTATGTACAGGGCTGTAAGGACTGTGCCCAATCTAAGAGTCCACGACACCTACCCGCTGGAAAGCTCCATCCCTTGCCGATTCCGAACCGTCCCTGGTCACACCTAGGAGTGGACTTCATCACTGACCTCCCTTCGTCAGAAGGTAATACCTGTATTCTAGTCAGAGTAGATAGATTCTCGAAGTTTGTTAAACTAATCCCTCTGAAAGGTCTTCCCACAGCCTTTGAAACTGCCGACAATATCTTCACTCAAGTCTTCCGGTCGTTTGGTATTCCAGAAGATATTGTGTCGGACAGAGGTCCACAGTTTATCTCACGTCTATGGAAAGCCTTCTTCAAGCTCCTAGGTGTGGCCGTCAGCCTCTCTTCTGGATATCATCCCCAAACCAACGGGCAAACCGAGAGGAAGATCCAGGAGGTGGGGCGGTTCTTGAGGACCTTCTGCAGTGGTCACCAGAACTCCTGGAGCCAGTATTTGGGCTGGGCTGAATATGCCCAAAATTCACTGCGGCAACCCTCCACCGGACTCACGCCATTCCAGTGCGTACTGGGCTTTCAACCACCGCTCTTTCCCTGGGATGGCGAACCATCTGATGTCCCCGCAGTGGATCACTGGTTCCGGGAGAGCGAGAGAGTCTGGGACGAGGCACATCAACATCTGCAGAGGGCAGTCCGTCGCAGCAAGGTAATCTCCGATAGAAGACGGTCTGAAGAACCCAGATACACACCCGGACAAAAGGTGTGGCTATCCACCCGGGACATACGTATGCGACTGCCCTCTCGCAAGTTAAGTCCCCGATTTGTTGGTCCCTTCACCATCTTGGAACAGGTCAACCCCGTCACATACAAATTACAATTACCCTCTCACTACCGCATTCACCCTACATTCCACGTATCACTCCTGAAACCCTATCACGACCCTGTTCTTCCCTCCATAGAGCCTGACCACGAAGAGGAACCCCCTCCTCCACTGCTCCTAGAAGAAGGAGCCGTATATGCAGTGAAGGAGATCTTGCGTTCCCGACGTCGTGGTGGCCAGTTGGAGTACCTGGTGGACTGGGAAGGGTACGGTCCCGAAGAAAGAACATGGGTTCCCAGAGCTGATATTCTCGATCCTAGTCTCATGGTGGAATTTCATGAGAGCCACCCTGAGTTCCCAGCGCCTCGAGGCAGAGGGAGACCACCACGGCGTCGGCGGTTTAGGCCCTCAGGAGCGGGCCCTGGGGAGGGGGGTACTGTTACGGATTGGTCAGGCTCTCACGATCCCCACTCACGAAGATCACCATCACCTGACTACTAATGAGCACACAGCTGCAACACATTCACGAGCACCAGTTAAAAGCACAGCACTCCAGTCGCTCATTGTCCGGGCTCGTCTCGACGAAAGCGGACACTGAGCGACCACTCAGCGTAGTCATCCTCAGCTTAACAAACGATATACTTACCTGTTCTCTTTGTATTCCTCCTAGTCCTCCTGGTCCTCCCGAATCATCCTGTCTTCCAGTCCGTCCAAGTCTGTGTCATCCTCTGTCAGCTGTATCTGGTGTGTGCTGTCCATCCTCGTGTATTCCTATTACCCAGCCACGGAGGAAAAGACCTGAACATCACTCCCGATCCTCCTGGCTATCCTTCATGTGCTCCTTGTTGTCATTTAATAAATACCCTAACGTTACCTTACCTCTGTCTCCTGTCCGCTTCATAACATCAATGGACGAGCTTTTATGAAGTTGACAATTTTCACAGCGTCATTAAGCACAGGCAAAAGTTTATCTGACATGTTTTTCACCGCTAGAGCTTCTTGATGGATGCTGCAGTGTACCCAGGAAACCGATGGTGCAACTTTTTCGGATGAAATTGATTGGTCAGCTAACATAATGATTCGCTGATCGGCTCCATGTCAAGCGTCCTGCTATAACATTACAGCACATCTGGCCATGTCCCATCGCTGCGCAGGGTGTATGCTCGTAGCTTGAAGGCTTTATTACATAATTAACCAGGATGTATTTCTTTTTAGTCGCCAAACTTTGCTCGCTGTAGGCTTTGCTAAGCTAACTCTGTAAAAGCCATTGTCTCCCTTTGCATTGAACTTTGAGCGTCTTACATTCAGAGGTGCTGTTTATTATAACACAGGTACATTACACATCAATTAAGTTTAAAATATAATATCATGGTGGACCCCCCCCCCCCCAAGTCTGCTATTAGCTAAAACCTCACCACAGACTACACATTGCGAATTTGAATTTTCTGCATCTCCAATCCATGTAAACCCGAAACCAATGTATCTGTTGCTATATTTGTGTTTCTTGCTTGACATTTTCTCACTCTCTAGCGTAGGCCTAATTCTCTTCAGTACATCTCTGCTGGATTTCTCTTCACCTTGTTCGCTATCCTCCGAGTCCATATATTCAAGGCCGCTGCACATCTCCATAGAAGAGGCCGATGTAGATGGTTCATCCCTGCTGTCACTTGACTTCTTTAAAGTGCCAGTTTTTAACCAGGTGTCCATTTTGATGAATATAGTAAGCGAAGAAAAAGTTACGAATGTACTATGACTTAGTGCTTATTGTGACGCCTGTGACGCAGACGTGAGTGAGTATGCATAGGTTGTAAATTACAATTTGTAATGTGATTTTCTTTTTCTGTGATTAAATTTTCCGGCATTACAACCCTAGTTTGGGAACTGCTGCTTTATATAAAGGCTTTTGGGGGATGCAGCTCAAAGCCGCCTCTCATACGGAGAATGAAGTCACATGTATTTCTCAGGTGTGAGTTTTTCACAGACTTCGACAGAGTATAAAATATTTACGGTTGTCGTCTATTCAATCTGATCTTTATTTTGTATTTCATATTGGATTCAAGTCAGGTTATTGGCTGGGCCATTCTACAGCTCGATGTTCTTTCTCTGAAAGCATTTGAGAGTTTCCTTGGCTGTGTTTTGGATCATTGTTTTTTTCTTCATCATCCTGCTAATGTAGATATTGGACTGAAGCAGCTACTATTCATTTACACTGAGGAAGGGCAGAAGGTTGCTGAAGAACTATTGAGAGATTTCAGCTGCTGTCTGGGCTTTCTCTGCCTTTCACGTCCCTTTCTTCATGTGTTCAATACTTTTTCCCTGCGACATTTCATTTTATTACAGATAACTTCATTTGTAGATGAATTAGTTTTGTTTTCTTTGCATATGTGGATTTATTTGCTTGTCATCAACATCCGGGGAAAATTTCAAGTCAACAGCACCTTTAGAAATGTTTTCTGAGAAAAAAATGGTTACATGTTCAATACTAATTTCCCCGCTGTAGATAGAAAAATTTAGCAGATGTTTTATTGTTTTAAAAAAAGCATGATGGTAAAACACGAACGGCATTAAGAATGTAATTAAACATATGCTTGTTTGCTGTAAAATAAATAAATAAAAAATCTGTGCGTCTCCTGACTCACATATACAGCCATGTTTTGTACTTCTTGGTTTCTAGTGTGGTCCTGGGAAATCCCTGTTTCAAGGACTATGTAGCCCTTCCCCTTAGCCCTACTCAATCAAGCTGAAGAGAATTGGGACACCCCTAACCCTTCACCTGAACACTCAAATCAGAGGGGAATGGGGAAGGGCTAATACCGAGTTCAGACTGCACGATTTGCAAAGTAGTCGTGTCACAGATGTTTTCACACTGCATGTGGATCAGTGACAGCGGGGTTGAAAGAATTGAAAGAATCACCGACAACTTTGTCCAAACTACGTCTCACAACCAAACACACGCAAGAAGTCACATGGAAACAGCGCAAGGTCATGTTGTATATCTTTTGTTATTAACTACATAATGAGAAAAAAGCCTTTAGGGAGGTAGAACATGTACTTGTTTTGCTCACCTGGCTTTGAAGGGAATTGACAATTTCACCTCAACTTTTTTTCTTCTTTGAGCCGGTTGTGGTATTGTTCAGATGACATGTCAAACAGTCACCAATGCTCCTGCCAAATTTACACTAGTTTTTCCTTTTCTTGGGTCCAGATAAACTGAAAATGAGCGCTTTTAACTGCCTCCCGCTGGCCTGCAGAAACCCACACTAGTGGATGCTGCTCTCTCATTGGCTGTAGGTAGTCGCAGATGCTATTTTCAATCAGAACACATTTCGCATTGCATGAATTGAATCGCCGACAGCTCCAGGTTTCTAGCATGGCAAATATCTCACGGACGTCGACGACTCATCGGCGACTCTCCCAGATCACATCTTTGATAGTTGGTAGTTGTTACTCGCGTGAACGAGCACTGATTTGCTTTTGATTTCAACCATTTGTCTGCGATTTCTGCTCATGCTCATTCATTAATTTTCATTTGGCTTAGTCCCTTTATTTTTCAGGGCTTGCCACAGTGGAATGAACTGTCAATTTATCAAGCATAAGTTTTACACAGCAGATGCCCTTCCAGCTGCAACCAAGTACAGGAAAACATCCATACACACTCATTCACACTCATATACTATGACCAATTTTAGTTAATCTGATTCACCCATAGCGCATTTGTTTGGACTGTGGGCGAAACCGGCGCACCCGGAGGAAACCCACACAAACACAGCGAGAACACGTAAACTCCACACGGAAACACCAACTGGCCCAGTCAGGATTCAAACCAGCGACCTTCTTCATGTAAGGCGACAGTGCTAACCACTGAACCACCATGTCACCCTAAACAAAGATTCATGTGTTATTTCAATCTTATTTCTAATATCTTTATTCCTGGTTTGGATTTTGCACCAGTCGCCTTTGGGTTTGCATCTCATAAAAGAGTCAGAAGTCTGCATCCTTAAGGATTTTTGTTGTGGTTTAACTGCTTCATCATTGAGCCTATGTGAGTTCCAGCACTCACATCCATATGCTGATCTTTTTACAACCTTCAAGCATTACTCAGCAATTTTATGCATGACAGAGCGTATAATTCGGCCAGAACATTCCCAGAGACCGTCTCCTTAAATACACCCTCGCTAACTAAAGCCCCCATCAGCACTAAATTAACCCTTGTAGATCAAAACGCATCTATCAAGTAAACAACCGCAGTAATCGTTTCTCAAAGACAACAGTGAGAATAGAGGAGACCGAACGGAAGCGGCAGTCATTTGGCATGTTTCCGATTTCTGTGATGGCGATACACAAAGGCAAAGACATAAGTATGAACGGAACTTTACTAAAAATTATAGCTGCATTGAAATAGTGTTGAAATTAATTACAAAGAAAATATGCGAGTAACACTTTGTATTAGAATAAACAGAATAAACAACATTCCACATGAAAAAATGCTATAGTTATATATAAAGTGAGGGGTGGCACGGTGGCTCAGTGGTTAGCACTGTTGCCTCACAGCAAGAAGGTTGCTGGTTCGAGTCCCGGCTGGCCCAGTTGGTGTTTCTGTGTGGAGTTGGCGTGTTCTCTTCATGTCCCTATGGGTTTCCTCCAGGTGCTCCAGCTTCCCCCACAGTCCAAAGACATGCGCTATAGGTGAATTGGGTAAACAAAAATGACCGTAGCGTATGAGTGTGTGTGTGAATGAGTGTGTATGGGTGTTTCTCAGTACTGGGTTGTGGCTGGAAGAGCATCCGCCGCGTATAATATATGCTGGAATAGTTGGCAGTTCATTCCGCTGTAGTCACCAAAAACATGACGGACCCAGCTGAGATACGGATGTGACTGTTGACTGTTGTTCAGTGAAGTGATTGGTGGTCTTTGAAATGTGAGTTGTTTTTCGTTTATTTTAATATCCTGATTACACGATTCCGTTGTCTTTTGTAAATTATCAACCTAATTAATGATTAACAGAAACGTTGTGTTATTAAATAAATTAACTACATCTGTATCTCAGCTGGGTCCGTCATGTTTTTGAGTCCTCTTGAAACATTTCCATTGTGTTATGTGGACGTTTGCAAGTATTTTGACCAACTTGCTGCCCGTTTCTTTTGTTGTTTGTGTTTTGACCAATTTGCTGCGCGTTTCTTCCGTTGCCTGTTGTGAGAATTTGCAACAGGTGTGCTGTCAAATTGATGAAGATCGTTTCTAAATTCGCTGGTGTTTTTTTGTTATTGCATGTGCTTTCTTAAATTGCAGCGCGTTAAGCTCTCTCGGCCACCGTAATGACCACACCAAAAATAAATCATTATTTCTTAGCCACAAATTTGAAATGTGTCAAACAAGCAAAATATAGCTGTACACATGCTCTTTTTAATTCAACAAAATTATCTTTAAAAAAAATTACATTTAAAAATATTTATTGCCGTGGCCAAGCGGCTAATACTAAAAAACTGGAAATGTCCTTTACCACCTCCTTTTCGAACCTGGTTAATGGATATGGCCTCTGTTATACATTTGGAAAAGCTCAGATTTATGAGGACCAATTCTAGCGAAAAATTCTTTGCTACCTGGGAACCTTTTCTTGGATATTTAGACCTGAAACGTGATTATTCTAAATCCAGCACCCCTCATGAAAATTGACTGGCACCTTGTAGGATTTTTTTTTTTTTTTTGATGTCTACATGTGTAACTCTACATTTTGTATCTCCAACAGCTGAACCCACATGTACGGCAATCCATATTATACTTACCTGCAAAGTGTGTATATTCTGAGACAATACTGTTTGT